>JAGSMU010000821.1:0-40797 GCA_029286865.1 Teinopalpus imperialis | reverse complement strand
TACATTTCTAGTTATAATCGCTTACCTTCAGTTTTATACTTACGTAATTTTAATGGAATTCTAAACATTTTGTTTCTTCCTTTTTCGTGCTGTTTTGCTCTCGGCCGGTCAGTCCCGGTCCACAACCTTTGAATCAGGCGAAATGTGGAAAGAAAAGACTGAGAATTAGAAAAAATCGACTTTTTCTTTGAAACCGAGTTTTAGTGGTAAAGCCCTGTTTTATTGGAAATCACCTATATCCTCTCGTTATTAAGTCCATAGTATTCCAAACAGTTTTTCTTGTAGTATTTGCGTAGTCTAATTATTAGACACCGTTCTCGTGCCGCATTCAGGCCATTTCTAGTTATAATCGCTTACCTTCAGTTTTATATTTACGTAATTTTATTGCACTTGTAAAAATTTATTTCTTCGTATTTCGTGCTGGTTTTGCTCTGGTAGGTCAGTCCCGGTCCACAACCTTTGAATCAGGCGAAATGTGGAAAGAAAAGACTGAGAATTAGGAAAAATCGACTTTTTCTTTGAAACCGTGGTCTATACCACTATTGGTAAAGCCCTGTTTTATAGGAATTCACCGATATCTTGTGTATTAGAATCTCAAACAGTCCAAATTTGTTTTTATTGTAGCATTCGTTTAACCTTATCGTTAGATACTCATCTTACGCCGCATTTCGGCCATTTCTAGTTATAATCGCTTACCTTCAGTTTTATATTTACGTAATTTTATTGCACTTGTAAAAATTTATTTCCTCGTTTTTCGTGCTGGTTTTGCTCTGGTAGGTCAGTCCCGGTCCACAACCTTTGAATCAGGCGAAATGTGGAAAGAAAAGACTGAGAATTAGAAAAAATCGACTTTTTCTTTGAAACCGTGGTCTATACCACTATTGGTAAAGCCCTGTTTTATAGGAATTCACCGATATCTTTGTGTATTAGAATCTCAAGCAGTCCAAATTTGTTTTTATTGTAGCATCTGTTTAACCTTATCGTTAGATACTCATCTTACGCCGCATTTCGGCCATTTCTAGTTCTAATCTGTTGTTTTAGTTTTATAATTACGTAATTTTAATGGAATTCTAAACATTTTGTTTCTTCCTTTTTCGTGCTGTTTTTGCTCTCGGCCGGTCAGTCCCAGTTCACAAGCATCGAATCAGGTAAAACCTGTAAGAAAAACACACAGAATTAGAAAAAAATCGACTTTTTCTTTGAAACCGAGGTGTAGTGGTGATGTCCTGTTTTATAGGAATTCACCGATATCTCTGTGTATTAGAATCTCAAACAGTCCAAATTTGTTTTTTATTCTTGCATTCGTTTAATCTTATCGTAAGATACTCATCTTACGCCGCATTTCGGCCATTTCTAGTTCTAATCTGTTATTTTTAGTTTTATAATTACGTAATTTTATTGCACTTGTAAAAATTTTATTTCCTCGTTTTTCGTGCTGGTTTTGCTCTGGGTAGGTCAGTCCCGGTCCACAACCGTTGAATCAAGCGAAACCTGGAAAGAAAAGACTGAGAATAAGGAAAAAATCGACTTTTTCTTTGAAACACTGTTATAGTGGTACAGCCCTGTTTTATAGAAATCACCTATATCCTCTCGTTATTAAGTCCATAGTATCTCCAAACAGTTTTTCTTGTAGTATTTGTGTAGTCTAATCATTAGACACCGTTCTCGTGCCGCATTCAGGCCATTTCTAGTTATAATCGCTTACCTTCAGTTTTATACTTACGTAATTTTAATGGAATTCTAAACATTTTGTTTCTTCCTTTTTCGTGCTGTTTTGCTCTCGGCCGGTCAGTCCCAGTTCACAAGCATCGAATCAGGTAAAACCTGTAAGAAAAACACACAGAATTAGAAAAATCGACTTTTTCTTTGAAACCGAGGTGTAGTGGTGATGTCCTGTTTTATAGGAATTCACCGATATCTTTGTGTATTAGAATCTCAAGCAGTCCAAATTTGTTTTTTATTGTAGAATTCGTTTAACCTTATCGTTAGATACTCATCTTGCGCCGCATTTCGGCCATTTCTAGTTCTAATCTGTTGTTTTAGTTTTATAATTACGTAATTTTATTGCACTTGTAAAAATTTTATTTCTTCGTTTTTCGTGCTGGTTTTGCTCTGGATGGGTCAGTCCCGGTCCACAACCTTTGAATCAGGCGAAATGTGGAAAGAAAAGACTGAGAATTAGAAAAATCGACTTTTTCTTTGAAACCGAGTTTTAGTGGTAAAGCCCTGTTTTATTGGAAATCACCTATATCCTCGCGTTATTAAGTCCATAGTATCTCCAAACAGTTTTTCTTGTAGTATTTGTGTAGTCTAATTATTAGACACCGTTCTCGTGCCGCATTCAGGCCATTTCTAGTTATAATCGCTTACCTTCAGTTTTATACTTACGTAATTTTAATGGAATTCTAAACATTTTGTTTCTTCCTTTTTCGTGCTGTTTTTGCTCTCGGCCGGTCAGTCCCAGTTCACAAGCATCGAATCAGGTAAAACCTGTAAGAAAGACACACAGAATTAGAAAAATCGACTTTTCTTTGAAACCGTGGTCTATACCACTATTGGTAAAGCCCTGTTTTATAGGAAATCACCTATATCCTCTCGTTATTAAGTCCATAGTATCTCAAACAGTTTTTCTTGTAGTATTTGTGTGTAGTCTAATCATTAGACACCGTTCTCGTGCCGCATACAGTTCATTTCTAGTTATAATCGCTACCTTCAGTTTTATATTTACGTAATTTTATTGCACTTGTAAAAATTTATTTCCTCGTTTTTCGTGCTGGTTTTGCTCTGATGGGTCAGTCCCGGTCCACAACCGTTGAATCAAGCGAAACCTGGAAAGAAAAGACTGAGAATTAGGAAAAATCGACTTTTCTTTGAAACCGAGTTTTAGTGGTAAAGCCCTGTTTTATAGGAAATCACCTATATCCTCTCGTTATTAAGTCCATAGTATCTCCAAACAGTTTTTCTTGTAGTATTTGCGTAGTCTAATTATTAGACACCGTTCTCGTGCCGCATTCAGGCCATTTCTAGTTATAATCGCTTACCTTCAGTTTTATACTTACGTAATTTTAATGGAATTCTAAACATTTTGTTTCTTCCTTTTTCGTGCTGTTTTTGCTCGGCCGGTCAGTCCAAGTTCACAAGCATCGAATCAGGTAAAACCTGTAAGAAAAACACAGAATTAGAAAAATCGATTTTTCCTTTGAAACCGAGGTGTAGTGGTGATGTCCTGTTTTATAGGAATTCACCGATATCTTTGTGTATTAGAATCTCAAGCAGTCCAAATTTGTTTTTATTGTAGCATCTGTTTAACCTTATCGTTAGATACTCATCTTGCGCCGCATTACGGCCATTTCTAGTTCTAATCTGTTATTTTTAGTTTTATAATTACGTAATTTTATTGCACTTGTAAAAATTTTTATTTCTTCGTATTTCGTGCTGGTTTTGCTCTGGATGGGTCAGTCCCGGTCCACAACCGCTGAATCAAGCGAAACCTGGAAAGAAAAGACTGAGAATTAGGAAAAATCGACTTTTCTTTGAAACACTGTTATAGTGGTACAGCCCTGTTTTATAGGAAATCACCTATATCCTCTCGTTATTAAGTCCATAGTATCTCCAAACAGTTTTTCTTGTAGTATTTGCGTAGTCTAATTATTAGACACCGTTCTCGTGCCGCATTCAGGCCATTTCTAGTTATAATCGCTTACCTTCAGTTTTATACTTACGTAATTTTAATGGAATTCTAAACATTTTGTTTCTTCCTTTTTCGTGCTGTTTTTGCTCGGCCGGTCAGTCCAAGTTCACAAGCATCGAATCAGGTAAAACCTGTAAGAAAAACACAGAATTAGAAAAATCGATTTTTCCTTTGAAACCGAGGTGTAGTGGTGATGTCCTGTTTTATAGGAATTCACCGATATCTTGTGTATTAGAATCTCAAGCAGTCCAAATTTGTTTTTATTGTAGCATCTGTTTAACCTTATCGTTAGATACTCATCTTGCGCCGCATTTCGGCCATTTCTAGTTCTAATCTGTTATTTTTAGTTTTATAATTACGTAATTTTATTGCACTTGTAAAAATTTTTATTTCTTCGTATTTCGTGCTGGTTTTGCTCTGGATGGGTCAGTCCCGGTCCACAACCGTTGAATCAAGCGAAACCTGAAAGAAAAGACTGAGAATTAGGAAAAAATCGACTTTTCTTTGAAACCGCGTTATAGTGGTACAGCCCTGTTTTATAGGAAATCACCTATATCCTCGTTATTAAGTCCATAGTATCTCAAACAGTTTTTCTTGTAGTATTTGTGTAGTCTAATCATTAGACACCGTTCTCGTGCCGCATTCAGGCCATTTCTAGTTATAATCGCTACCTTCAGTTTTATATTTACGTAATTTTATTGCACTTGTAAAAATTTATTTCCTCGTTTTTCGTGCTGTTTTTGCTCGGCCGGTCAGTCCCAGTTCACAAGCATCGAATCAGGTAAAACCTGTAAGAAAAACACACAGAATTAGAAAAATCGACTTTTTCTTCGAAACCGAGGTGTAGTGGTGATGTCCTGTTTTATAGGAATTCACCGATATCTTTGTGTATTAGAATCTCAAACAGTCCAAATTTGTTTTTATTGTAGCATTCGTTTAATCTTATCGTAAGATACTCATCTTACGCCGCATTTCGGCCATTTCTAGTTCTAATCTGTTATTTTTAGTTTTATAATTACGTAATTTTATTGCACTTGTAAAAATTTTTATGTCTTCGTTTTTCGTGCTGGTTTTGCTCTGGGTAGGTCAGTCCCGGTCCACAACCGTTGAATCAAGCGAAACCTGGAAAGAAAAGACTGAGAATAAGGAAAAAATCGACTTTTTCTTTGAAACAACGTTATAGTGGTACATCCCTGTTTTATAGGAAATCACCTATATCCTCTCGTTATTAAGTCCATAGTTTCTCCAAACAGTTTTTTCTTGTAGTATTTGCGTAGTCTAATTATTAGACACCGTTCTCGTGCCGCATTCAGGCCATTTCTAGTTATAATCGCTTACCTTCAGTTTTATACTTACGTAATTTTATTGCACTTGTAAAAAATTTTATTTCCTCGTTTTTCGTGCTGGTTTTGCTCTGGATCGGTCAGTCCCGGTCCAAAACCGTTGAATCAGGCGAAACCTGGAAAGAAAAGACTGAGAATTAGGAAAAAATCGACTTTTTCTTTGAAACCGAGTTTTAGTGGTAAAGCCCTGTTTTATCGGAAATCACCTATATCCTCGCGTTATTAAGTCCATAGTATCTCCAAACAGTTTTTTCGTGTAGTATTTGTGTAGTCTAATCATGAGACACCGTTCTCGTGCCGCATTCAGGCTATTTCTAGTTATAATCGCTTACCTTCAGTTT
Source organism: Teinopalpus imperialis (assembly GCA_029286865.1). Classification (NCBI taxonomy): domain Eukaryota; kingdom Metazoa; phylum Arthropoda; class Insecta; order Lepidoptera; family Papilionidae; genus Teinopalpus; species Teinopalpus imperialis. The sequence goes on along the minus strand of JAGSMU010000821.1, from coordinate 35,422 downwards.
TATACTTACGTAATTTTAATGGAATTCTAAACATTTTTGTTTCTTCCTTTTTCGTGCTGTTTTTGCTCTCGGCCGGTCAGTCCCAGTTCACAAGCATCGAATCAGGTAAAACCTGTAAGAAAAAAACACAGAATTAGAAAAAAATCGATTTTTCCTTTGAAACCGAGGTGTAGTGGTGATGTCCTGTTTTATAGGAATTCACCGATATCTTGTGTATTAGAATCTCAAGCAGTCCAAATTTGTTTTTATTGTAGCATCTGTTTAACCTTATCGTTAGATACTCATCTTGCGCCGCATTTCGGCCATTTCTAGTTCTTAATCTGTTATTTTTAGTTTTATAATTACGTAATTTTATTGCATTTGTAAAAATTTTTATTTCTTCGTATTTCGTGCTGGTTTAGCTCTGCAGGTCAGTCCCGGTCCACAACCGTTGAATCAAGCGAAACCTGGAAAGAAAAGACTGAGAATTAGAAAAAATCGACTTTTCTTTGAAACCGCGTTATAGTGGTACAGCCCTGTTTTATAGGAAATCACCTATATCCTCTCGTTATTAAGTCCATAGTATCTCCAAACAGTTTTTTCTTGTAGTATTTGTGTAGTCTAATTATTAGACACCGTTCTCGTGCCGCATTCAGTTCATTTCTAGTTATAATCGCTTTCCTTCAGTTTTATATTTACGTAATTTTATTGCACTTGTAAAAAAAATTATTTCCTCGTTTTTCGTGCTGGTTTTGCTCTGGGTAGGTCAGTCCCGGTCCACAACCGTTGAATCAAGCGAAACCTGGAAAGAAAAGACTGAGAATTAGAAAAAATCGACTTTTCTTTGAAACCGAGTTTTAGTGGTAAAGCCCTGTTTTATCGGAAATCACCTATATCCTCCTCGTTATTAAGTCCATAGTATCTCCAAACAGTTTTTTCGTGTAGTATTTGTGTAGTCTAATCATGAGACACCGTTCTCAAAAGCCGCATTCAGGCTATTTCTAGTTATAATCGCTTACCTTCAGTTTTATACTTACGTAATTTTAATGGAATTCTAAACATTTTTGTTTCTTCCTTTTCGTGCTGTTTTTGCTCTCGGCCGGTCAGTCCCAGTTCACAAGCATCGAATCAGGTAAAACCTGTAAGAAAAACACACAGAATTAGGAAAAATCGACTTTTCTTTGAAACCGTGGTCTATACCACTATTGGTAAAGCCCTGTTTTATAGGAAATCACCTATATCCTCCTCGTTATTAAGTCCATAGTATCTCCAAACAGTTTTTCTTGTAGTATTTGTGTAGTCTAACTATTAGACACCGTTCTCAAAAGCCGCATTCAGGCCATTTCTAGTTATAATCGCTTACCTTCAGTTTTATATTTACGTAATTTTATTGCACTTGTAAAAAATTTTATTTCCTCGTTTTTCGTGCTGGTTTTGCTCTGGATCGGTCAGTCCCGGTCCAAAACCGTTGAATCAGGCGAAACCTGGAAAGAAAAGACTGAGAATTAGGAAAAAATCGACTTTTTCTTTGAAAAAACGTTATAGTGGTACAGCCCTGTTTTATAGGAAATCACTTATATCCTCTCGTTATTAAGTCCATAGTATCTCCAAACAGTTTTTTCTTGTAGTATTTGTGTAGTCTAATTATTAGACACCGTTCTCGTGCCGCATTCAGGCCATTTCTAGTTATAATCGCTACCTTCAGTTTTATACTTACGTAATTTTAATGGAATTCTAAACATTTTGTTTCTTCCTTTTCGTGCTGTTTTTGCTCTCGGCCGGTCAGTCCCAGTTCACAAGCATCGAATCAGGTAAAACCTGTAAGAAAAACACACAGAATTAGAAAAATCGACTTTTCTTTGAAACCGAGGTGTAGTGGTGATGTCCTGTTTTATAGGAATTCACCGATATCTTTGTGTATTGTGAATCTCAAGCAGTCCAAATTTGTTTTTATTGTAGCATTCGTTTAACCTTATCGTTAGATACTCATCTTGCGCCGCATTACGGCCATTTCTAGTTCTAATCTGTTATTTTTAGTTTTATAATTACGTAATTTTATTGCACTTGTAAAAATTTTATTTCTTCGTATTTCTGTGCTGGTTTAGCTCTGGGTAGGTCAGTCCCGGTCCACAACCGTTGAATCAAGGAAACCTGGAAAGAAAAGACTGAGAATTAGGAAAAATCGACTTTTCTTTGAAACCGAGTTTTAGTGGTAAAGCCCTGTTTTAGCATTCGTTTAACCTTATCGTTAGATACTCATCTTGCGCCGCATTTCGGCCATTTCTAGTTCTAATCTGTTGTTTTTAGTTTTATAATTACGTAATTTTATTGCACTTGTAAAAATTTTTATTTCTTCGTTTTTCGTGCTGGTTTTGCTCTGGATGGTTCAGTCCCGGTCCACAACCGTTGAATCAGGCGAAACCTGGAAAGAAAAGACTGAGAATTAGGAAAAAATCGACTTTTTCTTTGAAACCGAGTTTTAGTGGTAAAGCCCTGTTTTAGCATTCGTTTAACCTTATCGTTAGATACTCATCTTGCGCCGCATTTCGGCCATTTCTAGTTCTAATCTGTTATTTTTAGTTTTATAATTACGTAATTTTATTGCACTTGTAAAAATTTTATTTCTTCGTTTTTCGTGCTGGTTTAGCTCTGGGTAGGTCAGTCCCGGTCCACAACCTTTGAATCAGGCGAAATGTGGAAAGAAAAGACTGAGAATTAGAAAAAATCGAATTTTTCTTTGAAACCGAGGTGTAGTGGTGATGTCCTGTTTTATAGAATTCACCGATATCTTGTGTATTAGAATCTCAAGCAGTCCAAATTTGTTTTTATTGTAGCATTCGTTTAACCTTATCGTTAGATACTCATCTTGCGCCGCATTTCGGCCATTTCTAGTTCTAATCTGTTATTTTAGATTTATAATTACGTAATTTTATTGCACTTGTAAAAATTTTATTTCTTCGTATTTCGTGCTGGTTTAGCTCTGGTAGGTCAGTCCCGGTCCACAACCGTTGAATCAAGCGAAACCTGGAAAGAAAAGACTGAGAATTAGGAAAAATCGACTTTTTCTTTGAAACCGTGTTATAGTGGTACAGCCCTGTTTTATAGGAAATCACCTATATCCTCTCGTTATTAAGTCCATAGTATCTCCAAACAGTTTTTCTTGTAGTATTTGTGTAGTCTAACTATTAGACACCGTTCTCGTGCCGCATTCTGGCCATTTCTAGTTATAATCGCTACCTTCAGTTTTATATTTACGTAATTTTAATGGAATTCTAAACATTTTGTTTCTTCCTTTTCGTGCTGTTTTTGCTCTCGGCCGGTCAGTCCCAGTTCACAACCATCGAATCAGGTAAAACCTGTAAGAAAACACACAGAATTAAAAAAAATCGACTTTTTCTTTGAAACCGAGGTGTAGTGGTGATGTCCTGTTTTATAGGAATTCACCGATATCTTTGTGTATTAGAATCTCTAGCAGTCCAAATTTGTTTTTTATTGTAGCATTCGTTTAACCTTATCGTTAGATACTCATCTTGCGCCGCATTACGGCCATTTCTAGTTCTAATCTGTTATTTTTAGTTTTATAATTACGTAATTTTATTGCACTTGTAAAAATTTTTATGTCTTCGTATTTCGTGCTGGTTTAGCTCTGGGTAGGTCAGTCCCGGTCCACAACCGTTGAATCAAGCGAAACATGGAAAGAAAAGACTGAGAATTAGGAAAAAATCGACTTTTTCTTTGAAAAACGTTATAGTGGTACAGCCCTGTTTTATAGGAAATCACCTATATCCTCTCGTTATTAAGTCCATAGTATCTCCAAACAGTTTGTTTCTTGTAGTATTTGTGTAGTCTAATTATAAGACACCGTTCTCGTGCCGCATTCAGGCCATTTCTAGTTATAATCGCTTACCTTCAGTTTTATACTTACGTAATTTTAATGGAATTCTAAACATTTTTGTTTCTTCCTTTTCGTGCTGTTTTGCTCTTGGCCGGTCAGTCCCAGTTCACAAGCATCGAATCAGGTAAAACCTGTAAGAAAACACACAGAATTAGGAAAAATCGACTTTTTCTTTGAAACCGTGGTCTATACCACTATTGGTAAAGCCCTGTTTTATAGGAAATCACCTATATCCTCGCGTTATTAAGTCCATAGTATCTCAAACAGTTTTTCTTGTAGTATTTGTGTAGTCTAATCATTAGACACCGTTCTCGATGCCGCATTCAGGCCATTTCTAGTTATAATCGCTTACCTTCAGTTTTATACTTACGTAATTTTAATGGAATTCTAAACATTTTTGTTTCTTCCTTTTTCGTGCTGTTTTTGCTCTCGGCCGGTTACTCCCAGTTCACAAGCATCGAATCAGGTAAAACCTGTAAGAAAAACACACAGAATTAGGAAAAAATCGACTTTTTCTTTGAAACCGAGGTCTATACCACTATTGGTAAAGCCCTGTTTTATAGGAAATCACCTATATCCTCTCGTTATTAAGTCCATAGTATCTCAAACAGTTTTTTCTTGTAATATTTGTGTAGTCTAATCATTAGACACCGTTCTCGTGCCGCATGCAGGCCATTTCTAGTTATAATCGCTTACCTTCAGTTTTATATTTACGTAATTTTATTGCACTTGTAAAAAATTTTATTTCCTCGTTTAGTCGTGCTGGTTTTGCTCTGGATCGGTCAGTCCCGGTCCAAAACCGTTGAATCAGGCGAAACCTGGAAAGAAAAGACTGAGAATTAGGAAAAAATCGACTTTTTCTTTGAAAAAACGTTATAGTGGTACAGCCCTGTTTTATAGGAAATCACCTATATCCTCGTTATTAAGTCCATAGTATCTCCAAACAGTTTTTCTTGTAGTATTTGTGTAGTCTAACTATTAGACACCGTTCTCGTGCCGCATTCAGGCCATTTCTAGTTATAATCGCTTACCTTCAGTTTTATAATTACGTAATTTTAATGGAATTCCTAAACATTTTGTTTCTTCCTTTTTCGTGCTGTTTTTGCTCTCGGCCGGTCAGTCCCAGTTCACAAGCATCGAATCAGGTAAAACCTGTAAGAAAAACACACAGAATTAGGAAAAAATCGACTTTTTCTTTGAAACCGTGGTCTATACCACTATTGGTAAAGCCCTGTTTTATAGGAAATCACCTATATCCTCGCGTTATTAAGTCCATAGTATCTCAAACAGTTTTTTCTTGTAGTATTTGTGTAGTCTAATCATTAGACCACCGTTCTCGTGCCGCATTCAGGCCATTTCTAGTTATAATCGCTTACCTTCAGTTTTATACTTACGTAATTTTAATGGAATTCTAAACATTTTTGTTTCTTCCTTTTTCGTGCTGTTTTTGCTCTCGGCCGGTCAGTCCCAGTTCACAAGCATCGAATCAGGTAAAACCTGTAAGAAAAACACACAGAATTAGAAAAACGACTTTTTCTTTGAAACCGAGGTGTAGTGGTGATGTCCTGTTTTATAGAATTCACCGATATCTTTGTGTATTAGAATCTCAAGCAGTCCAAATTTGTTTTTTATTGTAGCATTCGTTTAACCTTATCGTTAGATACTCATCTTGCGCCGCATTTCGGCCATTTCTAGTTCTAATCTGTTATTTTTAGTTTTATAATTACGTAATTTTATTGCACTTGTAAAAATTTTTATTTCTTCGTATTTCGTGCTGGTTTAGCTCTAGGTAGGTCAGTCCCGGTCCAAAACCGTTGAATCAAGCGAAACCTGGAAAGAAAAGACTGAGAATTAGGAAAAAATCGACTTTTTCTTTGAAACCGAGTTTTAGTGGTAAAGCCCTGTTTTAGCATTCGTTTAACCTTATCGTTAGATACTCATCTTGCGCCGCATTTCGGCCATTTCTAGTTCTAATCTGTTGTTTTTAGTTTTATAATTACGTAATTTTATTGCACTTGTAAAAATTTTATTTCTTCGTTTTTCGTGCTGGTTTTGCTCTGGATGGTTCAGTCCCGGTCCAAAACCGTTGAATCAGGCGAAATGTGGAAAGAAAAGACTGAGAATTAGGAAAAAATCGACTTTTTCTTTGAAACCGAGGTGTAGTGGTGATGTCCTGTTTTATAGGAATTCACCGATATCTTTGTGTATTAGAATCTCAAGCAGTCCAAATTTGTTTTTTATTGTAGCATTCGTTTAACCTTATCGTTAGATACTCATCTTGCGCCGCATTACGGCCATTTCTAGTTCTAATCGCTTACCTTCAGTTTTATATTTACGTAATTTTATTGCACTTGTAAAAAATTTTATTTCCTCGTTTTTCGTGCTGGTTTTGCTCTGGATCGGTCAGTCCCGGTCCAAAACCGTTGAATCAGGCGAAACCTGGAAAGAAAAGACTGAGAATTAGGAAAAAATCGACTTTTTCTTTGAAAAAACGTTATAGTGGTACAGCCCTGTTTTATAGGAAATCACTTATATCCTCTCGTTATTAAGTCCATAGTATCTCCAAACAGTTTTTTCTTGTAGTATTTGTGTAGTCTAATTATTAGACACCGTTCTCGTGCCGCATTCAGGCCATTTCTAGTTATAATCGCTTACCTTCAGTTTTATACTTACGTAATTTTAATGGAATTCTAAACATTTTGTTTCTTCCTTTTCGTGCTGTTTTTGCTCTCGGCCGGTCAGTCCCAGTTCACAAGCATCGAATCAGGTAAAACCTGTAAGAAAAACACACAGAATTAGGAAAAAATCGACTTTTTCTTTGAAAGCGTGGTCTATACCACTATTGGTAAAGCCCTGTTTTATAGGAAATCACCTATATCCTCGCGTTATTAAGTCCATAGTATCTCAAACAGTTTTTTCTTGTAGTATTTGTGTAGTCTAATCATTAGACACCGTTCTCGTGCCGCATTCAGGCCATTTCTAGTTATAATCGCTTACCTTCAGTTTTATACTTACGTAATTTTAATGGAATTCTAAACATTTTTGTTTCTTCCTTTTTCGTGCTGTTTTTGCTCTCGGCCGGTCAGTCCCAGTTCACAAGCATCGAATCAGGTAAAACCTGTAAGAAAAACACACAGAATTAGAAAAAAATCGACTTTTTCTTTGAAACCGAGGTGTAGTGGTGATGTCCTGTTTTATAGGAATTCACCGATATCTTTGTGTATTAGAATCTCAAGCAGTCCAAATTTGTTTTTTATTGTAGCATTCGTTTAACCTTATCGTTAGATACTCATCTTGCGACGCATTTCGGCCATTTCTAGTTCTAATCTGTTATTTTTAGTTTTATAATTACGTAATTTTATTGCACTTGTAAAAAATTTTATTTCTTCGTATTTCGTGCTGGTTTAGCTCTGGGTAGGTCAGTCCCGGTCCACAACCGTTGAATCAAGCGAAACCTGGAAAGAAAAGACTGAGAATTAGGAAAAAATCGACTTTTTCTTTGAAACCGAGTTTTAGTGGTAAAGCCCTGTTTTAGCATTCGTTTAACCTATCGTTAGATACTCATCTTGCGACGCATTTCGGCCATTTCTAGTTCTAATCTGTTGTTTTTAGTTTTATAATTACGTAATTTTATTGCACTTGTAAAAAATTTATTTCTTCGTTTTTCGTGCTGGTTTTGCTCTGGATGGTTCAGTCCCGGTCCACAACCTTTGAATCAGGCGAAATGTGGAAAGAAAAGACTGAGAATTAGAAAAAAATCGACTTTTTCTTTGAAACCGAGGTGTAGTGGTGATGTCCTGTTTTATAGGAATTCACCGATATCTTTGTGTATTAGAATCTCTAGCAGTCCAAATTTGTTTTTTATTGTAGCATTCGTTTAACCTTATCGTTAGATACTCATCTTGCGCCGCATTACGGCCATTTCTAGTTCTAATCGCTTACCTTCAGTTTTATATTTACGTAATTTTATTGCACTTGTAAAAAATTTTATTTCCTCGTTTTTCGTGCTGGTTTAGCTCTGGTAGGTCAGTCCTGGTCCACAACCTTTGAATCAGGCGAAATGTGGAAAGAAAAGACTGAGAATTAGAAAAATCGACTTTTTCTTTGAAACCGAGGTGTAGTGGTGATGTCCTGTTTTATAGAATTCACCGATATCTTGTGTATTAGAATCTCTAGCAGTCCAAATTTGTTTTTATTGTAGCATTCGTTTAACCTTATCGTTAGATACTTCATCTTGCGCCGCATTACGGCCATTTCTAGTTCTAATCTGTTATTTTTAGTTTTATAATTACGCAATTTTATTGCACTTGTAAAAATTTTATTTCTTCGTATTTCGTGCTGGTTTAGCTCTGGTAGGTCAGTCCTGGTCCACAACCGTTGAATCAAGCGAAACCTGGAAAGAAAAGACTGAGAATTAGGAAAAATCGACTTTTTCTTTGAAACCGCGTTATAGTGGTACAGCCCTGTTTTATAGAAATCACCTATATCCTCTCGTTATTAAGTCCATAGTATCTCCAAACAGTTTTTCTTGTAGTATTTGTGTAGTCTAATTATTAGACACCGTTCTCGTGCCGCATTCAGGCCATTTCTAGTTATAATCGCTTACCTTCAGTTTTATATTTACGTAATTTTAATGGAATTCTAAACATTTTGTTTCTTCCTTTTCGTGCTGTTTTTGCTCTCGGCCGGTCAGTCCCAGTTCACAAGCATCGAATCAGGTAAAACCTGTAAGAAAAACACACAGAATTAGAAAAAAATCGACTTTTTCTTTGAAACCGAGGTGTAGTGGTGATGTCCTGTTTTATAGGAATTCACCGATATCTTTGTGTATTAGAATCTCAAGCAGTCCAAATTTGTTTTTTATTGTAGCATTCGTTTAACCTTATCGTTAGATACTCATCTTGCGCCGCATTACGGCCATTTCTAGTTCTAATCTGTTATTTTTAGTTTTATAATTACGTAATTTTATTGCACTTGTAAAAATTTTTATTTCTTCGTATTTCGTGCTGGTTTAGCTCTGGGTAGGTCAGTCCCGGTCCACAACCGTTGAATCAAGCGAAACCTGGAAAGAAAAGACTGAGAATTAGGAAAAAATCGACTTTTTCTTTGAAACCGAGTTTTAGTGGTAAAGCCCTGTTTTAGCATTCGTTTAACCTTATCGTTAGATACTCATCTTGCGCCGCATTTCGGCCATTTCTGGATTCTAATCTGTTGTTTTTAGTTTTATAATTACGTAATTTTATTGCACTTGTAAAAATTTTATTTCTTCGTTTTTCGTGCTGGTTTTGCTCTGGATGGTTCAGTCCCGGTCCACAACCTTTGAATCAGGCGAAATGTGGAAAGAAAAGACTGAGAATTAGAAAAAAATCGACTTTTTCTTTGAAACCGAGGTGTAGTGGTGATGTCCTGTTTTATAGAATTCACCGATATCTTGTGTATTAGAATCTCTAGCAGTCCAAATTTGTTTTTATTGTAGCATCTGTTTAACCTTATCGTTAGATACTCATCTTGCGCCGCATTACGGCCATTTCTAGTTATAATCGCTTACCTTCAGTTTTATATTTACGTAATTTTATTGCACTTGTAAAAATTTTATTTCTTCGTTTTTCGTGCTGGTTTTGCTCTGAATCGGTCAGTCCCGGTCCAAAACCGTTGAATCAGGCGAAACCTGGAAAGAAAAGACTGAGAATTAGAAAAATCGACTTTTTCTTTGAAACGCGTTATAGTGGTACAGCCCTGTTTTATAGGAAATCACCTATATCCTCTCGTTATTAAGTCCATAGTATCTCCAAACAGTTTTTCTTGTAGTATTTGTGTAGTCTAATTATTAGACACCGTTCTCGTGCCGCATTCAGCCATTTCTAGTTATAATCGCTTACCTTCAGTTTTATACTTACGTAATTTTAATGGAATTCTAAACATTTTGTTTCTTCCTTTTCGTGCTGTTTTTGCTCTCGGCCGGTCAGTCCCAGTTCACAAGCATCGAATCAGGTAAAACCTGTAAGAAAACACACAGAATTAGGAAAAATCGACTTTTTCTTTGAAACCGTGGTCTATACCACTATTGGTAAAGCCCTGTTTTATAGGAAATCACCTATATCCTCGTTATTAAGTCCATAGTATCTCAAACAGTTTTTCTTGTAGTATTTGTAGTCTAATCATTAGACACCGTTCTCGTGCCGCATTCAGGCCATTTCTAGTTCTAATCTGTTGTTTTAGTTTTATAATTACGTAATTTTAATGGAATTCTAAACATTTTGTTTCTTCCTTTTCGTGCTGTTTTGCTCTCGGCCGGTCAGTCCCAGTTCATAAGCATCGAATCAGGTAAAACCTGTAAGAAAACACACAGAATTAGGAAAAATCGACTTTTTCTTTGAAACCGAGTTTTAGTGGTAAAGCCCTGTTTTATAGAAATCACCTATATCCTCTCGTTATTAAGTCCATAGTATCTCAAACAGTTTTTCTTGTAGTATTTGTAGTCTAATCATTAGACACCGTTCTCGTGCCGCATTCAGGCCATTTCTAGTTCTAATCTGTTATTTTTAGTTTTATAATTACGTAATTTTATTGCACTTGTAAAAATTTTATTTCTTCGTATTTCGTGCTGGTTTAGCTCTGGTAGGTCAGTCCTGGTCCACAACCTTTGAATCAGGCGAAATGTGGAAAGAAAAGACTGAGAATTAGAAAAAATCGACTTTTCTTTTGAAACCGTGGTCTATACCACTATTGGTAAAGCCCTGTTTTATAGAAATCACCTATATCCTCTCGTTATTAAGTCCATAGTATCTCAAACAGTTTTTCTTGTAGTATTTGTAGTCTAATCATTAGACACCGTTCTCGTGCCGCATTCAGGCCATTTCTAGTTCTAATCTGTTATTTTTAGTTTTATAATTACGTAATTTTATTGCACTTGTAAAAATTTTTATTTCTTCGTTTTTCGTGCTGGTTTAGCTCTGTAGGTCAGTCCCGGTCCACAACCTTTGAATCAGGCGAAACCTGGAAAGAAAAGACTGAGAATTAGAAAAAATCGACTTTTTCTTTGAAACCGAGTTTTAGTGGTAAAGCCCTGTTTTAGCATTCGTTTAACCTTATCGTTAGATACTTCATCTTGCGCCGCATTACGGCCATTTCTAGTTCTAATCTGTTATTTTTAGTTTTATAATTACGTAATTTTATTGCACTTGTAAAAATTTTATTTCTTCGTATTTCGTGCTGGTTTTGCTCTGAATCGGTCAGTCCCGGTCCACAACCTTGAATCAGGCGAAACCTGGAAAGAAAAGACTGAGAATTAGGAAAAATCGACTTTTTCTTTGAAACCGCGTTATAGTGGTACAGCCCTGTTTTATAGAATTCACCGATATCTTTGTGTATTAGAATCTCAAGCAGTCCAAATTTGTTTTTATTGTAGCATTCGTTTAACCTTATCGTTAGATACTCATCTTGCGCCGCATTTCGGCCATTTCTAGTTATAATCGCTTACCTTCAGTTTTATATTTACGTAATTTTAATGGAATTCTAAACATTTTGTTTCTTCCTTTTCGTGCTGTTTTTGCTCTCGGCCGGTCAGTCCCAGTTCATAAGCATCGAATCAGGTAAAACCTGTAAGAAAACACACAGAATTAGAAAAAATCGACTTTTTCTTTGAAACCGTGGTCTATACCACTATTGGTAAAGCCCTGTTTTATAGGAAATCACCTATATCCTCTCGTTATTAAGTCCATAGTATCTCAAACAGTTTTTCTTGTAGTATTTGTGTAGTCTAATCATTAGACACCGTTCTCGTGCCGCATTCAGGCCATTTCTAGTTATAATCGCTTACCTTCAGTTTTATATTTACGTAATTTTATTGCACTTGTAAAAATTTTATTTCCTCGTTTTTCGTGCTGGTTTTGCTCTGAATCGGTCAGTCCGGGTCCAAAACCGTTGAATCAGGCGAAACCTGGAAAGAAAAGACTGAGAATTAGGAAAAAATCGACTTTTTCTTTGAAACCGAGGTGTAGTGGTGATGTCCTGTTTTATAGGAATTCACCGATATCTCTGTGTATTAGAATCTCAAGCAGTCCAAATTTGTTTTTATTGTAGCATCTGTTTAACCTTATCGTTAGATACTTCATCTTGCGCCGCATTACGGCCATTTCTAGTTCTTAATCTGTTATTTTTAGTTTTATAATTACGTAATTTTATTGCACTTGTAAAAATTTTTATGTCTTCGTATTTCGTGCTGGTTTAGCTCTGGGTAGGTCAGTCCCGGTCCACAACCGTTGAATCAAGCGAAACCTGGAAAGAAAAGACTGAGAATTAGGAAAAATCGACTTTTTCTTTGAAACGCGTTATAGTGGTACAGCCCTGTTTTATAGGAAATCACCTATATCCTCCTCGTTATTAAGTCCATAGTATCTCCAAACAGTTTTTCTTGTAGTATTTGTGTAGTCTAATTATTAGACACCGTTCTCGTGCCGCATTCAGGCCATTTCTAGTTATAATCGCTTACCTTCAGTTTTATACTTACGTAATTTTAATGGAATTCTAAACATTTTGTTTCTTCCTTTTCGTGCTGTTTTTGCTCTCGGCCGGTCAGTCCCAGTTCACAAGCATCGAATCAGGTAAAACCTGTAAGAAAAACACACAGAATTAGGAAAAATCGACTTTTTCTTTGAAACCGTGGTCTATACCACTATTGGTAAAGCCCTGTTTTATAGGAAATCACCTATATCCTCTCGTTATTAAGTCCATAGTATCTCAAACAGTTTTTCTTGTAGTATTTGTGTAGTCTAATCATTAGACACCGTTCTCGTGCCGCATTCAGGCCATTTCTAGTTATAATCGCTTACCTTCAGTTTTATACTTACGTAATTTTATTGCACTTGTAAAAATTTTATTTCTTCGTTTTTCGTGCTGGTTTTGCTCTGAATCGGTCAGTCCCGGTCCAAAACCGTTGAATCAGGCGAAACCTGGAAAGAAAAGACTGAGAATTAGGAAAAATCGACTTTTTCTTTGAAACCGAGGTGTAGTGGTGATGTCCTGTTTTATAGAATTCACCGATATCTTGTGTATTAGAATCTCAAGCAGTCCAAATTTGTTTTTATTGTAGCATCTGTTTAACCTTATCGTTAGATACTCATCTTGCGCCGCATTTCGGCCATTTCTAGTTCTAATCTGTTATTTTTAGTTTTATAATTACGTAATTTTATTGCACTTGTAAAAATTTTATTTCTTCGTATTTCGTGCTGGTTTAGCTCTGTAGGTCAGTCCCGGTCCACAACCGTTGAATCAAGCGAAACCTGGAAAGAAAAGACTGAGAATTAGGAAAAATCGACTTTTTCTTTGAAACCGAGTTTTAGTGGTAAAGCCCTGTTTTAGCATTCGTTTAACCTTATCGTTAGATACTTCATCTTGCGCCGCATTTCGGCCATTTCTAGTTCTAATCTGTTGTTTTAGTTTTATAATTACGTAATTTTATTGCACTTGTAAAAATTTTATTTCTTCGTTTTTCGTGCTGGTTTTGCTCTGGATGGTTCAGTCCCGGTCCACAACCTTTGAATCAGGCGAAATGTGGAAAGAAAAGACTGAGAATTAGAAAAATCGACTTTTTCTTTGAAACCGAGTTTTAGTGGTAAAGCCCTGTTTTAGCATTCGTTTAACCTTATCGTTAGATACTTCATCTTGCGCCGCATTTCGGCCATTTCTAGTTCTAATCTGTTGTTTTAGTTTTATAATTACGTAATTTTATTGCACTTGTAAAAATTTTATTTCTTCGTATTTCGTGCTGGTTTAGCTCTGTAGGTCAGTCCCGGTCCACAAACTGCTGAATCAAGCGAAACCTGGAAAGAAAAGACTGAGAATTAGAAAAAACGACTTTTTCTTTGAAACCGAGTTTTAGTGGTAAAGCCCTGTTTTAGCATTCGTTTAACCTTATCGTTAGATACTCATCTTGCGCCGCATTACGGCCATTTCTAGTTATAATCGCTTACCTTCAGTTTTATAATTACGTAATTTTATTGCACTTGTAAAAATTTTTATTTCTTCGTATTTCGTGCTGGTTTAGCTCTGGGTAGGTCAGTCCCGGTCCACAACCGTTGAATCAAGCGAAACCTGGAAAGAAAAGACTGAGAATTAGGAAAAAATCGACTTTTTCTTTGAAACCGCGTTATAGTGGTGATGTCCTGTTTTATAGGAATTCACCGATATCTTTGTGTATTAGAATCTCAAGCAGTCCAAATTTGTTTTTTATTGTAGCATTCGTTTAACCTTATCGTTAGATACTCATCTTGCGCCGCATTTCGGCCATTTCTAGTTCTAATCTGTTATTTTTAGTTTTATAATTACGTAATTTTATGCACTTTTAAAAAATTTTATTTCCTCGTTTTTCGTGCTGGTTTAGCTCTGGGTAGGTCAGTCCCGGTCCACAACCGTTGAATCAAGGAAACCTGGAAAGAAAAGACTGAGAATTAGGAAAAATCGACTTTTTCTTTGAAACCGCGTTATAGTGGTACAGCCCTGTTTTATAGGAAATCACCTATATCCTCTCGTTATTAAGTCCATAGTATCTCCAAACAGTTTTTCTTGTAGTATTTGTGTAGTCTAATTATTAGACACCGTTCTCGTGCCGCATTCAGGCCATTTCTAGTTATAATCGCTTACCTTCAGTTTTATACTTACGTAATTTTAATGGAATTCTAAACATTTTGTTTCTTCCTTTTTCGTGCTGTTTTTGCTCTCGGCCGGTCAGTCCCAGTTCACAAGCATCGAATCAGGTAAAACCTGTAAGAAAACACACAGAATTAGGAAAAAATCGACTTTTTCTTTGAAACCGAGGTGTAGTGGTGATGTCCTGTTTTATAGGAATTCACCGATATCTTTGTGTATTAGAATCTCAAGCAGTCCAAATTTGTTTTTTATTGTAGCATTCGTTTAACCTTATCGTTAGATACTCATCTTGCGCCGCATTACGGCCATTTCTAGTTCTAATCTGTTATTTTTAGTTTTATAATTACGTAATTTTATTGCACTTGTAAAAATTTTTATGTCTTCGTATTTCGTGCTGGTTTAGCTCTGGTAGGTCAGTCCCGGTCCACAACCGTTGAATCAAGCGAAACCTGGAAAGAAAAGACTGAGAATTAGAAAAAACGACTTTTTCTTTGAAACCGAGGTGTAGTGGTGGATGTCCTGTTTTATAGGAATTCACCGATATCTTTGTGTATTAGAATCTCAAGCAGTCCAAATTTGTTTTTATTGTAGCATTCGTTTAACCTTATCGTTAGATACTTCATCTTGCGCCGCATTACGGCCATTTCTAGTTCTAATCTGTTATTTTTAGTTTTATAATTACGTAATTTTATTGCACTTGTAAAAATTTTTATGTCTTCGTATTTCGTGCTGGTTTAGCTCTGGTAGGTCAGTCCCGGTCCACAACCGTTGAATCAAGCGAAACCTGAAAGAAAAGACTGAGAATTAGGAAAAATCGACTTTTTCTTTGAAACCGCGTTATAGTGGTACAGCCCTGTTTTATAGGAAATCACCTATATCCTCGTTATTAAGTCCATAGTATCTCCAAACAGTTTTTCTTGTAGTATTTGTGTAGTCTAATTATTAGACACCGTTCTCGTGCCGCATTCAGGCCATTTCTAGTTATAATCGCTTACCTTCAGTTTTATACTTACGTAATTTTAATGGAATTCTAAACATTTTGTTTCTTCCTTTTCGTGCTGTTTTTGCTCTCGGCCGGTCAGTCCCAGTTCACAAGCATCGAATCAGGTAAAACCTGTAAGAAAAACACACAGAATTAGGAAAAAATCGACTTTTTCTTTGAAACCGTGGTCTATACCACTATTGGTAAAGCCCTGTTTTATAGGAAATCACCTATATCCTCTCGTTATTAAGTCCATAGTATCTCAAACAGTTTTTTCTTGTAGTATTTGTGTAGTCTAATCATTAGACACCGTTCTCGTGCCGCATTCAGGCCATTTCTAGTTATAATCGCTTACCTTCAGTTTTATATTTACGTAATTTTATTGCACTTGTAAAAAAATTTATTTCCTCGTTTTTCGTGCTGGTTTTGCTCTGAATCGGTCAGTCCCGGTCCAAAACCGTTGAATCAGGCGAAACCTGGAAAGAAAAGACTGAGAATTAGGAAAAAATCGACTATTTCTTTGAAACCGAGGTGTAGTGGTGATGTCCTGTTTTATAGAATTCACCGATATCTTTGTGTATTAGAATCTCAAGCAGTCCAAATTTGTTTTTTATTGTAGCATTCGTTTAACCTTATCGTTAGATACTCATCTTGCGCCGCATTTCGGCCATTTCTAGTTCTAATCTGTTATTTTTAGTTTTATAATTACGTAATTTTATTGCACTTGTAAAAAATTTTATTTCTTCGTATATCGTGCTGGTTTAGCTCTGTAGGTCAGTCCCGGTCCACAACCGTTGAATCAAGCGAAACCTGGAAAGAAAAGACTGAGAATTAGGAAAAAATCGACTTTTTCTTTGAAACCGCGTTATAGTGGTACAGCCCTGTTTTATAGGAAATCACCTATATCCTCGTTATTAAGTCCATAGTATCTCCAAACAGTTTTTCTTGTAGTATTTGTGTAGTCTAATTATTAGACACCGTTCTCGTGCCGCATTCAGGCCATTTCTAGTTATAATCGCTTACCTTCAGTTTTATACTTACGTAATTTTAATGGAATTCTAAACATTTTGTTTCTTCCTTTTCGTGCTGTTTTTGCTCGGCCGGTCAGTCCCAGTTCATTAAGCATCGAATCAGGTAAAACCTGTAAGAAAAACACACAGAATTAGAAAAACGACTTTTTCTTTGAAACCGAGGTGTAGTGGTGATGTCCTGTTTTAATAGGAATTCACCGATATCTTTGTGTATTAGAATCTCAAGCAGTCCAAATTTGTTTTTTATGTAGCATTCGTTTAACCTTATCGTTAGATACTCATCTTGCGCCGCATTACGGCCATTTCTAGTTCTAATCTGTTATTTTTAGTTTTATAATTACGTAATTTTATTGCACTTGTAAAAATTTTTATGTCTTCGTATTTCGTGCTGGTTTAGCTCTGGGTAGGTCAGTCCCGGTCCACAACCGTTGAATCAAGCGAAACCTGGAAAGAAAAGACTGAGAATTAGGAAAAAATCGACTTTTTCTTTGAAACCGCGTTATAGTGGTACAGCCCTGTTTTATAGGAAATCACCTATATCCTCTCGTTATTAAGTCCATAGTATCTCCAAACAGTTTTTTCTTGTAGTATTTGTGTAGTCTAATTATTAGACACCGTTCTCGTGCCGCATTCAGGCCATTTCTAGTTATAATCGCTTACCTTCAGTTTTATACTTACGTAATTTTAATGGAATTCTAAACATTTTTTTTCTTCCTTTTTCGTGCTGTTTTTGCTCTCGGCCGGTCAGTCCCAGTTCACAAGCATCGAATCAGGTAAAACCTGTAAGAAAACACACAGAATTAGGAAAAAATCGACTTTTTCTTTGAAACCGTGGTCTATACCACTATTGGTAAAGCCCTGTTTTATAGGAAATCACCTATATCCTCTCGTTATTAAGTCCATAGTATCTCAAACAGTTTTTCTTGTAGTATTTGTGTAGTCTAATCATTAGACACCGTTCTCGTGCCGCATTCAGGCCATTTCTAGTTATAATCGCTTACCTTCAGTTTTATATTTACGTAATTTTATTGCACTTGTAAAAATTTTATTTCCTCGTTTTTCGTGCTGGTTTTGCTCTGAATCGGTCAGTCCCGGTCCAAAACCGTTGAATCAAGCGAAACCTGAAAGAAAAGACTGAGAATTAGGAAAAAATCGACTATTTCTTTGAAACCGAGGTGTAGTGGTGATGTCCTGTTTTATAGGAATTCACCGATATCTTTGTGTATTAGAATCTCAAGCAGTCCAAATTTGTTTTTTATTGTAGCATTCGTTTAACCTTATCGTTAGATACTCATCTTCCGCCGCATTTCGGCCATTTCTAGTTCTAATCTGTTATTTTTAGTTTTATAATTACGTAATTTTATTGCACTTGTAAAAAATTTTATTTCTTCGTATATCGTGCTGGTTTAGCTCTGGGTAGGTCAGTCCCGGTCCACAACCGTTGAATCAAGCGAAACCTGGAAAGAAAAGACTGAGAATTAGGAAAAAATCGACTTTTTCTTTGAAACCGAGTTTTAGTGGTAAAGCCCTGTTTTAGCATCTGTTTAACCTTATCGTTAGATACTTCATCTTGCGCCGCATTTCGGCCATTTCTAGTTCTAATCTGTTGTTTTTAGTTTTATAATTACGTAATTTTATTGCACTTTTAAAAATTTTATTTCTTCGTTTTTCGTGCTGGTTTTGCTCTGGTTGGGTCAGTCCCGGTCCACAACCTTTGAATCAGGCGAAATGTGGAAAGAAAAGACTGAGAATTAGAAAAAATCGACTTTTTCTTTGAAACCGAGGTGTAGTGGTGATGTCCTGTTTTATAGAATTCACCGATATCTTTGTGTATTAGAATCTCAAGCAGTCCAAATTTGTTTTTATTGTAGCATTCGTTTAACCTTATCGTTAGATACTTCATCTTGCGCCGCATTACGGCCATTTCTAGTTCTAATCTGTTATTTTTAGTTTTATAATTACGTAATTTTATTGCACTTGTAAAAATTTTTATGTCTTCGTATTTCGTGCTGGTTTAGCTCTGTAGGTCAGTCCTGGTCCACAACCGTTGAATAAAGCGAAACCTGGAAAGAAAAGACTGAGAATTGTAAAAATTTTTATGTCTTCGTATTTCGTGCTGGTTTTGCTCTGAATCGGTCAGTCCCGGTCCACAACCTTGAATCAGGCGAAACCTGGAAAGAAAAGACTGAGAATTAGGAAAAATCGACTTTTTCTTTGAAACCGAGCTGTAGTGGTGATGTCCTGTTTTATAGAAATCACCTATATCCATTCGTTATTAAGTCCATAGTATCTCAAACAGTTATTTCTTGTAGTATTTGTGTAGTCTAATCATTAGACACCGTTCTCGTGCCGCATTCAGGCCATTTCTAGTTATAATCGCTTACCTTCAGTTTTATAATTACGTAATTTTAATGGAATTCTAAACATTTTGTTTCTTCCTTTTTCGTGCTGTTTTTGCTCTCGGCCGGTCAGTCCCAGTTCACAAGCATCGAATCAGGTAAAACCTGTAAGAAAAACACACAGAATTAGGAAAAATCGACTTTTCTTTTGAAACCGTGGTCTATACCACTATTGGTAAAGCCCTGTTTTATAGGAAATCACCTATATCCTCCTCGTTATTAAGTCCATAGTATCTCCAAACAGTTTTTCTTGTAGTATTTGTGTAGTCTAATCATTAGACACCGTTCTCGTGCCGCATTCAGGCCATTTCTAGTTATAATCGCTTACCTTCAGTTTTATACTTACGTAATTTTATTGCACTTGTAAAAAAATTTATTTCCTCGTTTTTCGTGCTGGTTTTGCTCTGAATCGGTCAGTCCCGGTCCAAAACCGTTGAATCAGGCGAAACCTGGAAAGAAAAGACTGAGAATTAGGAAAAAATCGACTTTTTCTTTGAAACCGAGGTGTAGTGGTGATGTCCTGTTTTATAGGAATTCACCGATATCTTTGTGTATTAGAATCTCAAGCAGTCCAAATTTGTTTTTTATTGTAGCGTTCGTTTAACCTTATCGTTACATACTCATCTTGCGCCGCATTTCGGCCATTTCTAGTTCTAATCTGTTATTTTTAGTTTTATAATTACGTAATTTTATTGCACTTGTAAAAAATTTTATTTCTTCGTATTTCGTGCTGGTTTAGCTCTGGTAGGTCAGTCCCGGTCCACAACCGTTGAATCAAGCGAAACCTGGAAAGAAAAGACTGAGAATTAGAAAAATCGACTTTTCTTTTGAAACCGAGTTTTAGTGGTAAAGCCCTGTTTTAGCATTCGTTTAACCTTATCGTTAGATACTTCATCTTGCGCCGCATTTCGGCCATTTCTAGTTATAATCGCTACCTTCAGTTTTATATTTACGTAATTTTATTGCACTTGTAAAAATTTTATTTCTTCGTATTTCGTGCTGGTTTTGCTCTGAATCGGTCAGTCCCGGTCCACAAACTGCTGAATCAGGCGAAACCTGGAAAGAAAAGACTGAGAATTAGGAAAAATCGACTTTTTCTTTGAAACCGTGGTCTATACCACTAGTGGTAAAGCCCTGTTTTAGCATTCGTTTAACCTTATCGTTAGATACTCATCTTGCGCCGCATTTCGGCCATTTCTAGTTCTAATCTGTTATTTTTAGTTTTATAATTACGCAATTTTATTGCACTTGTAAAAATTTTATTTCTTTGTTTTTCGTGCTGGTTTAGCTCTGGGTAGGTCAGTCCCGGTCCACAACCTTTGAATCAGGCGAAATGTGGAAAGAAAAGACTGAGAATTAGAAAAAATCGACTTTTTCTTTGAAACCGAGCTGTAGTGGTGATGTCCTGTTTTATAGGAATTCACCGATATCTTTGTGTATTAGAATCTCAAGCAGTCCAAATTTGTTTTTATTGTAGCATCTGTTTAACCTTATCGTTAGATACTTCATCTTGCGCCGCATTACGGCCATTTCTAGTTCTAATCTGTTATTTTTAGTTTTATAATTACGTAATTTTATTGCACTTGTAAAAATTTTATTTCTTCGTATTTCGTGCTGGTTTAGCTCTGTAGGTCAGTCCCGGTCCACAACCGTTGAATCAAGCGAAACCTGGAAAGAAAAGACTGAGAATTAGGAAAAATCGACTTTTTCTTTGAAACCGCGTTATAGTGGTACAGCCCTGTTTTATAGAAATCACCTATATCCTCTCGTTATTAAGTCCATAGTATCTCCAAACAGTTTTTCTTGTAGCATTTGTGTAGTCTAATTATTAGACACCGTTCTCGTGCCGCATTCAGGCCATTTCTAGTTATAATCGCTTACCTTCAGTTTTATATTTACGTAATTTTAATGGAATTCTAAACATTTTGTTTCTTCCTTTTTCGTGCTGTTTTTGCTCTCGGCCGGTCAGTCCCAGTTCACAAGCATCAAATCAGGTAAAACCTGTAAGAAAACACACAGAATTAGAAAAAATCGACTTTTTCTTTGAAACCGAGGTGTAGTGGTGATGTCCTGTTTTATAGGAATTCACCGATATCTTTGTGTATTAGAATCTCAAGCAGTCCAAATTTGTTTTTATTGTAGCATTCGTTTAACCTTTATCGTTAGATACTCATCTTGCGCCGCATTACGGCCATTTCTAGTTCTTAATCTGTTATTTTTAGTTTTATAATTACGTAATTTTATTGCACTTGTAAAAATTTTTATGTCTTCGTATTTCGTGCTGGTTTTGCTCTGAATCGGTCAGTCCCGGTCCAAAACCGTTGAATCAAGCGAAACCTGGAAAGAAAAGACTGAGAATTAGAAAAAATCGACTTTTTCTTTGAAACCGCGTTATAGTGGTACAGCCCTGTTTTATAGGAAATCACCTATATCCTCTCGTTATTAAGTCCATAGTATCTCAAACAGTTTTTCTTGTAGTATTTGTGTAGTTCAATTATTAGACACCGTTCTCGTGCCGCATTCAGGCCATTTCTAGTTATAATCGCTACCTTCAGTTTTATACTTACGTAATTTTAATGGAATTCTAAACATTTTGTTTCTTCCTTTTTCGTGCTGTTTTTGCTCTCGGCCGGTCAGTCCCAGTTCACAAGCATCAAATCAGGTAAAACCTGTAAGAAAACACACAGAATTAGGAAAAATCGACTTTTTCTTTGAAACCGTGGTCTATACCACTATTGGTAAAGCCCTGTTTTATAGGAAATCACCTATATCCTCGCGTTATTAAGTCCATAGTATCTCCAAACAGTTTTTCTTGTAGCATTTGTGTAGTCTAATCATTAGACACCGTTCTCGTGCCGCATTCAGGCCATTTCTAGTTATAATCGCTTACCTTCAGTTTTATACTTACGTAATTTTAATGGAATTCTAAACATTTTGTTTCTTCCTTTTTCGTGCTGTTTTTGCTCGGCCGGTCAGTCCCAGTTCACAAGCATCGAATCAGGTAAAACCTGTAAGAAAACACACAGAATTAGGAAAAATCGACTTTTTCTTTGAAACCGTGGTCTATACCACTATTGGTAAAGCCCCGTTTTATAGGAAATCACCTATATCCTCTCGTTATTAAGTCCATAGTATCTCAAACAGTTTTTCTTGTAGTATTTGTGTAGTCTAATCATTAGACACCGTTCTCAAAAGCCGCATTCAGGCCATTTCTAGTTATAATCGCTACCTTCAGTTTTATATTTACGTAATTTTATTGCACTTGTAAAAATTTTATTTCCTCGTTTTTCGTGCTGGTTTTGCTCTGAATCGGTCAGTCCCGGTCCAAAACCGTTGAATCAGGCGAAACCTGGAAAGAAAAGACTGAGAATTAGGAAAAATCGACTTTTTCTTTGAAACCGAGGTGTAGTGGTGATGTCCTGTTTTATAGGAATTCACCGATATCTTTGTGTATTAGAATCTCAAGCAGTCCAAATTTGTTTTTATTGTAGCATTCGTTTAACCTTATCGTTAGATACTTCATCTTGCGCCGCATTACGGCCATTTCTAGTTCTAATCTGTTATTTTTAGTTTTATAATTACGTAATTTTATTGCACTTGTAAAAATTTTTATGTCTTCGTATTTCGTGCTGGTTTAGCTCTGTAGGTCAGTCCCGGTCCACAACCGTTGAATCAGGCGAAATGTGGAAAGAAAAGACTGAGAATTAGAAAAATCGACTTTTTCTTTGAAACGCGTTATAGTGGTACAGCCCTGTTTTATAGAAATCACCTATATCCTCGTTATTAAGTCCATAGTATCTCCAAACAGTTTTTCTTGTAGTATTTGTGTAGTCTAATTATTAGACACCGTTCTCGTGCCGCATTCAGGCCATTTCAGTTATAATCGCTACCTTCAGTTTTATACTTACGTAATTTTAATGGAATTCTAAACATTTTTGTTTCTTCCTTTTTCGTGCTGTTTTTGCTCTCGGCCGGTCAGTCCCAGTTCACAAGCATCGAATCAGGTAAAACCTGTAAGAAAAACACACAGAATTAGGAAAAAATCGACTTTTTCTTTGAAACCGTGGTCTATACCACTATTGGTAAAGCCCTGTTTTATAGGAAATCACCTATATCCATTCGTTATTAAGTCCATAGTATCTCAAACAGTTATTTCTTGTAGTATTTGTGTAGTCTAATCATTAGACACCGTTCTCGTGCCGCATTCAGGCCATTTCTAGTTATAATCGCTTACCTTCAGTTTTATATTTACGTAATTTTATTGCACTTGTAAAAATATTTATTTCCTCGTTTTTCGTGCTGGTTTTGCTCTGAATCGGTCAGTCCCGGTCCAAAACCGTTGAATCAGGCGAAACCTGAAAGAAAAGACTGAGAATTAGGAAAAATCGACTTTTCTTTGAAACCGAGGTGTAGTGGTGATGTCCTGTTTTATAGGAATTCACCGGATATCTTTGTGTATTAGAATCTCAAGCAGTCCAAATTTGTTTTTATTGTAGCATTCGTTTAACCTTATCGTTAGATACTCATCTTGCGCCACATTTCGGCCATTTCTAGTTCTAATCTGTTATTTTTAGTTTTATAATTACGTAATTTTATTGCACTTGTAAAAATTTTATTTCTTCGTATTTCGTGCTGGTTTAGCTCTGGTAGGTCAGTCCCGGTCCACAACCGTTGAATCAAGCGAAACCTGAAAGAAAAGACTGAGAATTAGGAAAAAATCGACTTTTTCTTTGAAACCGAGTTTTAGTGGTAAAGCCCTGTTTTAGCATTCGTTTAACCTTATCGTTAGATACTCATCTTGCGCCGCATTTCGGCCATTTCTAGTTCTTAATCTGTTATTTTTAGTTTTATAATTACGTAATTTTATTGCACTTGTAAAAATTTTATTTCTTTGTTTTTCGTGCTGGTTTTGCTCTGGATGGGTCAGTCCCGGTCCACAACCTTGAATCAGGCGAAATGTGGAAAGAAAAGACTGAGAATTAGAAAAAATTGACTTTTTTCTTTGAAACCGAGGTGTAGTGGTGGATGTCCTGTTTTATAGGAATTCACCGATATCTTTGTGTATTAGAATCTCAAGCAGTCCAAATTTGTTTTTATTGTAGCATTCGTTTAACCTTATCGTTACATACTCATCTTGCGCCGCATTACGGCCATTTCTAGTTCTAATCTGTTATTTTTAGTTTTATAATTACGTAATTTTATTGCACTTGTAAAAATTTTATTTCTTCGTATTTCGTGCTGGTTTAGCTCTGGTAGGTCAGTCCCGGTCCACAACCGTTGAATCAAGCGAAACCTGGAAAGAAAAGACTGAGAATTAGGAAAAATCGACTTTTCTTTGAAACCGCGTTATAGTGGTACAGCCCTGTTTTATAGGAAATCACCTATATCCTCGTTATTAAGTCCATAGTATCTCCAAACAGTTTTTCTTGTAGTATTTGTGTAGTCTAATTATTAGACACCGTTCTCGTGCCGCATTCAGGCCATTTCTAGTTATAATCGCTTACCTTCAGTTTTATACTTACGTAATTTTAATGGAATTCTAAACATTTTGTTTCTTCCTTTTTCGTGCTGTTTTTGCTCTCGGCCGGTCAGTCCCAGTTCACAAGCATCAAATCAGGTAAAACCTGTAAGAAAAACACACAGAATTAGAAAAAACGACTTTTTCTTTGAAACCGAGTTTTAGTGGTAAAGCCCTGTTTTAGCATTCGTTTAACCTTATCGTTACATACTCATCTTGCGCCGCATTACGGCCATTTCTAGTTCTAATCTGTTGTTTTTAGTTTTATAATTACGTAATTTTAATGGAATTCTAAACATTTTGTTTCTTCCTTTTCGTGCTGTTTTTGCTCGGCCGGTCAGTCCCAGTTCACAAGCATCGAATCAGGTAAAACCTGTAAGAAAAACACACAGAATTAGAAAAAATCGACTTTTCTTTGAAACGCGTTATAGTGGTACAGCCCTGTTTTATAGGAATTCACCGATATCTTGTGTATTAGAATCTCAAGCAGTCCAAATTTGTTTTTATTGTAGCATCTGTTTAACCTTATCGTTACATACTCATCTTGCGCCGCATTTCGGCCATTTCTAGTTATAATCGCTACCTTCAGTTTTATATTTACGTAATTTTATTGCACTTGTAAAAATTTTATTTCTTCGTATTTCGTGCTGGTTTTGCTCTGAATCGGTCAGTCCCGGTCCAAAACCGTTGAATCAAGCGAAACCTGGAAAGAAAAGACTGAGAATTAGAAAAATCGACTTTTTCTTTGAAACGCGTTATAGTGGTACAGCCCTGTTTTATAGGAAATCACCTATATCCTCTCGTTATTAAGTCCATAGTATCTCCAAACAGTTTTTCTTGTAGTATTTGTGTAGTCTAATTATTAGACACCGTTCTCGTGCCGCATTCAGGCCATTTCTAGTTATAATCGCTTACCTTCAGTTTTATAATTACGTAATTTTAATGGAATTCTAAACATTTTGTTTCTTCCTTTTTCGTGCTGTTTTTGCTCTCGGCCGGTCAGTCCCAGTTCATTAAGCATCGAATCAGGTAAAACCTGTAAGAAAAACACACAGAATTAGGAAAAAATCGACTTTTTTCTTTGAAACCGTGGTCTATACCACTATTGGTAAAGCCCTGTTTTAGCATTCGTTTAACCTTATCGTTAGATACTCATCTTGCGCCGCATTTCGGCCATTTCTAGTTCTAATCTGTTATTTTTAGTTTTATAATTACGCAATTTTATTGCACTTGTAAAAATTTTATTTCCTCGTTTTTCGTGCTGGTTTAGCTCTGGTAGGTCAGTCCCGGTCCACAACCTTTGAATCAGGCGAAATGTGGAAAGAAAAGACTGAGAATTAGAAAAAATCGACTTTTCTTTTGAAACCGAGTTTTAGTGGTAAAGCCCTGTTTTAGCATTCGTTTAACCTTATCGTTAGATACTTCATCTTGCGCCGCATTTCGGCCATTTCTAGTTATAATCGCTACCTTCAGTTTTATATTTACGTAATTTTATTGCACTTGTAAAAAATTTTATTTCCTCGTTTTTCGTGCTGGTTTTGCTCTGAATCGGTCAGTCCCGGTCCAAAACCGTTGAATCAGGCGAAACCTGGAAAGAAAAGACTGAGAATTAGAAAAATCGACTTTTTCTTTGAAACCGAGGTGTAGTGGTGATGTCCTGTTTTATAGAATTCACCGATATCTTTGTGTATTAGAATCTCAAGCAGTCCAAATTTGTTTTTATTGTAGCATTCGTTTAACCTTATCGTTAGATACTTCATCTTGCGCCGCATTACGGCCATTTCTAGTTCTAATCTGTTATTTTTAGTTTTATAATTACGTAATTTTATTGCACTTGTAAAAATTTTTATGTCTTCGTATTTCGTGCTGGTTTAGCTCTGGGTAGGTCAGTCCCGGTCCACAAACTGCTGAATCAAGCGAAACCTGGAAAGAAAAGACTGAGAATTAGGAAAAATCGACTTTTCTTTGAAACGCGTTATAGTGGTACAGCCCTGTTTTATAGGAAATCACCCATATCCTCTCGTTATTAAGTCCATAGTATCTCCAAACAGTTTTTCTTGTAGTATTTGTGTAGTCTAATTATTAGACACCGTTCTCGTGCCGCATTCAGGCCATTTCTAGTTATAATCGCTTACCTTCAGTTTTATACTTACGTAATTTTAATGGAATTCTAAACATTTTGTTTCTTCCTTTTCGTGCTGTTTTTGCTCTCGGCCGGTCAGTCCCAGTTCACAAGCATCGAATCAGGTAAAACCTGTAAGAAAACACACAGAATTAGGAAAAATCGACTTTTCTTTGAAACCGTGGTCTATACCACTATTGGTAAAGCCCTGTTTTATAGGAAATCACCTATATCCTCTCGTTATTAAGTCCATAGTATCTCAAACAGTTTTTCTTGTAGTATTTGTGTAGTCTAATTATTAGACACCGTTCTCGTGCCGCATTCAGGCCATTTCTAGTTATAATCGCTTACCTTCAGTTTTATACTTACGTAATTTTAATGGAATTCTAAACATTTTGTTTCTTCCTTTTTCGTGCTGTTTTTGCTCTCGGCCGGTCAGTCCCAGTTCATTAAGCATCGAATCAGGTAAAACCTGTAAGAAAACACACAGAATTAGGAAAAATCGACTTTTTCTTTGAAACCGAGGTGTAGTGGTGATGTCCTGTTTTATAGGAATTCACCGATATCTTGTGTATTAGAATCTCAAGCAGTCCAAATTTGTTTTTATTGTAGCATCTGTTTAACCTTATCGTTAGATACTCATCTTGCGCCGCATTACGGCCATTTCTAGTTCTAATCTGTTATTTTTAGTTTTATAATTACGTAATTTTATTGCACTTGTAAAAATTTTTATGTCTTCGTATTTCTGTGCTGGTTTAGCTCTGGTAGGTCAGTCCCGGTCCACAACCGTTGAATCAGGCGAAACCTGGAAAGAAAAGACTGAGAATTAGGAAAAATCGACTTTTCTTTGAAACGCGTTATAGTGGTACAGCCCTGTTTTATAGGAAATCACCTATATCCTCTCGTTATTAAGTCCATAGTATCTCCAAACAGTTTTTCTTGTAGTATTTGTGTAGTCTAATTATTAGACACCGTTCTCGTGCCGCATTCAGGCCATTTCTAGTTATAATCGCTTACCTTCAGTTTTATACTTACGTAATTTTAATGGAATTCTAAACATTTTGTTTCTTCCTTTTCGTGCTGTTTTTGCTCGGCCGGTCAGTCCCAGTTCACAAGCATCGAATCAGGTAAAACCTGTAAGAAAACACACAGAATTAGAAAAATCGACTTTTCTTTGAAACCGTGGTCTATACCACTATTGGTAAAGCCCTGTTTTATAGGAAATCACCTATATCCTCTCGTTATTAAGTCCATAGTATCTCAAACAGTTTTTCTTGTAGTATTTGTGTAGTCTAATCATTAGACACCGTTCTCGTGCCGCATTCAGGCCATTTCTAGTTATAATCGCTTACCTTCAGTTTTATATTTACGTAATTTTATTGCACTTGTAAAAATTTTATTTCTTCGTTTTTCGTGCTGGTTTTGCTCTGAATCGGTCAGTCCCGGTCCAAAACTGCTGAATCAGGCGAAACCTGGAAAGAAAAGACTGAGAATTAGGAAAAATCGACTTTTCTTTGAAACCGAGGTGTAGTGGTGATGTCCTGTTTTATAGGAATTCACCGATATCTTTGTGTATTAGAATCTCAAGCAGTCCAAATTTGTTTTTATTGTAGCATCTGTTTAACCTTATCGTTAGATACTCATCTTGCGCCGCATTACGGCCATTTCTAGTTCTAATCTGTTATTTTTAGTTTTATAATTACGTAATTTTATTGCACTTGTAAAAATTTTTATGTCTTCGTATTTCTGTGCTGGTTTAGCTCTGGGTAGGTCAGTCCTGGTCCACAACCGTTGAATCAAGGAAACCTGGAAAGAAAAGACTGAGAATTAGGAAAAATCGACTTTTCTTTGAAACCGCGTTATAGTGGTACAGCCCTGTTTTATAGGAAATCACCTATATCCTCCTCGTTATTAAGTCCATAGTATCTCCAAACAGTTTTTCTTGTAGTATTTGTGTAGTCTAATTATTAGACACCGTTCTCGTGCCGCATTCAGGCCATTTCTAGTTATAATCGCTTACCTTCAGTTTTATACTTACGTAATTTTAATGGAATTCTAAACATTTTGTTTCTTCCTTTTTCGTGCTGTTTTTGCTCTCGGCCGATCAGTCCCGGTCCACAAGCATCGAATCAGGTAAAACCTGTAAGAAAACACACAGAATTAGGAAAAATCGACTTTTCTTTTGAAACCGTGGTCTATACCACTATTGGTAAAGCCCTGTTTTATAGGAAATCACCTATATCCTCGTTATTAAGTCCATAGTATCTCAAACAGTTTTTCTTGTAGTATTTGTGTAGTCTAATCATTAGACACCGTTCTCGTGCCGCATTCAGGCCATTTCTAGTTATAATCGCTACCTTCAGTTTTATATTTACGTAATTTTATTGCACTTGTAAAAATTTTATTTCTTCGTTTTTCGTGCTGGTTTTGCTCTGAATCGGTCAGTCCCGGTCCAAAACCGTTGAATCAGGCGAAACCTGAAAGAAAAGACTGAGAATTAGGAAAAATCGACTTTTTCTTTGAAACTGAGGTGTAGTGGTGGATGTCCTGTTTTATAGGAATTCACCGATATCTTTGTGTATTAGAATCTCAAGCAGTCCAAATTTGTTTTTATTGTAGCATCTGTTTAACCTTATCGTTAGATACTTCATCTTGCGCCGCATTACGGCCATTTCTAGTTCTAATCTGTTATTTTTAGTTTTATAATTACGCAATTTTATTGCACTTGTAAAAATTCTTTTATGTCTTCGTATTTCGTGCTGGTTTAGCTCTGTAGGTCAGTCCCGGTCCACAAACTGCTGAATCAAGCGAAACCTGGAAAGAAAAGACTGAGAATTAGGAAAAATCGACTTTTTCTTTGAAACCGAGTTTTAGTGGTAAAGCCCTGTTTTAGCATTCGTTTAACCTTATCGTTAGATACTCATCTTGCGCCGCATTTCGGCCATTTCTAGTTCTAATCTGTTGTTTTTAGTTTTATAATTACGTAATTTTATTGCACTTGTAAAAATTTTATTTCTTCGTTTTTCGTGCTGGTTTTGCTCTGAATCGGTCAGTCCCGGTCCACAACCTTGAATCAGGCGAAACCTGGAAAGAAAAGACTGAGAATTAGAAAAATCGACTTTTTCTTTGAAACCGAGGTGTAGTGGTGATGTCCTGTTTTATAGAATTCACCGATATCTTTGTGTATTAGAATCTCAAGCAGTCCAAATTTGTTTTTATTGTAGTATCTGTTTAACCTTATCGTTAGATACTTCATCTTGCGCCGCATTACGGCCATTTCTAGTTCTAATCTGTTATTTTTAGTTTTATAATTACGCAATTTTATTGCACTTGTAAAAATTTTTATGTCTTCGTATTTCGTGCTGGTTTAGCTCTGGTAGGTCAGTCCCGGTCCACAACCGTTGAATCAAGCGAAACCTGGAAAGAAAAAGACTGGAGAATTAGGAAAAATCGACTTTTTCTTTGAAACGCGTTATAGTGGTGATGTCCTGTTTTATAGGAATTCACCGATATCTTGTGTATTAGAATCTCAAGCAGTCCAAATTTGTTTTTTATTGTAGCATTCGTTTAACCTTATCGTTAGATACTCATCTTGCGCCGCATTTCGGCCATTTCTAGTTCTAATCTGTTATTTTTAGTTTTATAATTACGTAATTTTATTGCACTTGTAAAAAATTTTATTTCTTCGTATTTCGTGCTGGTTTAGCTCTGTAGGTCAGTCCCGGTCCACAACCGTTGAATCAAGGAAACCTGGAAAGAAAAGACTGAGAATTAGGAAAAAATCGACTTTTTCTTTGAAACCGCGTTATAGTGGTACAGCCCTGTTTTATAGGAAATCACCTATATCCTCTCGTTATTAAGTCCATAGTATCTCCAAACAGTTTTTTCTTGTAGTATTTGTGTAGTCTAATTATTAGACACCGTTCTCGTGCCGCATTCAGGCCATTTCTAGTTATAATCGCTTACCTTCAGTTTTATACTTACGTAATTTTAATGGAATTCTAAACATTTTGTTTCTTCCTTTTCGTGCTGTTTTTGCTCTCGGCCGGTCAGTCCCAGTTCACAAGCATCGAATCAGGTAAAACCTGTAAGAAAACACACAGAATTAGAAAAAACGACTTTTTCTTTGAAACTGAGGTGTAGTGGTGATGTCCTGTTTTATAGAATTCACCGATATCTTTGTGTATTAGAATCTCAAGCAGTCCAAATTTGTTTTTATTGTAGCATTCGTTTAACCTTATCGTTAGATACTTCATCTTGCGCCGCATTACGGCCATTTCTAGTTCTAATCTGTTATTTTTAGTTTTATAATTACGTAATTTTATTGCACTTGTAAAAATTCTTTATGTCTTCGTATTTCGTGCTGGTTTAGCTCTGGTAGGTCAGTCCTGGTCCACAACCGTTGAATCAAGCGAAACCTGGAAAGAAAAGACTGAGAATTAGGAAAAAATCGACTTTTTCTTTGAAACCGCGTTATAGTGGTACAGCCCTGTTTTATAGGAAATCACCTATATCCTCTCGTTATTAAGTCCATAGTATCTCCAAACAGTTTTTCTTGTAGTATTTGTGTAGTCTAATCATTAGACACCGTTCTCGTGCTGCATTCAGGCCATTTCTAGTTATAATCGCTTACCTTCAGTTTTATACTTACGTAATTTTAATGGAATTCTAAACATTTTGTTTCTTCCTTTTCGTGCTGTTTTTGCTCTCGGCCGGTCAGTCCCAGTTCACAAGCATCGAATCAGGTAAAACCTGTAAGAAAACACACAGAATTAGGAAAAATCGACTTTTTCTTTGAAACCGTGGTCTATACCACTATTGGTAAAGCCCTGTTTTATAGGAAATCACCTATATCCTCGTTATTAAGTCCATAGTATCTCAAACAGTTTTTTCTTTGAAACCGAGGTGTAGTGGTGATGTCCTGTTTTATAGAAATCACCTATATCCTCGTTATTAAGTCCATAGTATCTCAAACAGTTTTTCTTGTAGTATTTGTGTAGTCTAATCATTAGACACCGTTCTCGTGCCGCATTCAGGCCATTTCTAGTTATAATCGCTACCTTCAGTTTTATATTTACGTAATTTTATTGCACTTGTAAAAATTTTATTTCCTCGTTTTTCGTGCTGGTTTTGCTCTGAATCGGTCAGTCCCGGTCCAAAACCGTTGAATCAGGCGAAACCTGGAAAGAAAAGACTGAGAATTAGGAAAAATCGACTTTTTCTTTGAAACCGAGGTGTAGTGGTGATGTCCTGTTTTATAGGAATTCACCGATATCTTTGTGTATTAGAATCTCAAGCAGTCCAAATTTGTTTTTATTGTAGCATTCGTTTAACCTTATCGTTAGATACTTCATCTTGCGCCGCATTTCGGCCATTTCTAGTTCTAATCTGTTATTTTTAGTTTTATAATTACGTAATTTTATTGCACTTGTAAAAATTTATTTCTTCGTATATCGTGCTGGTTTAGCTCTGGTAGGTCAGTCCCGGTCCACAAACTGCTGAATCAAGCGAAACCTGGAAAGAAAAGACTGAGAATTAGGAAAAAATCGACTTTTTCTTTGAAAATGTGTTATAGTGGTACAGCCCTGTTTTATAGGAAATCACCTATATCCTCTCGTTATTAAGTCCATAGTATCTCCAAACAGTTTTTTTTTGTAGTATTTGTGTAGTCTAATTATTAGACACCGTTCTCGTGCCGCATTCAGGCCATTTCTAGTTATAATCGCTTACCTTCAGTTTTATACTTACGTAATTTTAATGGAATTTAAACATTTTGTTTCTTCCTTTTCGTGCTGTTTTTGCTCGGCCGGTCAGTCCCAGTTCATTAAGCATCGAATCAGGTAAAACCTGTAAGAAAACACACAGAATTAGGAAAAAATCGACTTTTTCTTTGAAACCGAGGTGTAGTGGTGATGTCCTGTTTTATAGGAATTCACCGATATCTTTGTGTATTAGAATCTCAAGCAGTCCAAATTTGTTTTTATTGTAGTATCTGTTTAACCTTATCGTTAGATACTCATCTTGCGCCGCATTACGGCCATTTCTAGTTCTAATCTGTTATTTTTAGTTTTATAATTACGTAATTTTATTGCACTTGTAAAAATTTTTATGTCTTCGTATTTCGTGCTGGTTTAGCTCTGGTAGGTCAGTCCTGGTCCACAACCGTTGAATCAAGCGAAACCTGGAAAGAAAAGACTGAGAATTAGAAAAATCGACTTTTTCTTTGAAACCGCGTTATAGTGGTACAGCCCTGTTTTATAGGAAATCACCTATATCCTCTCGTTATTAAGTCCATAGTATCTCCAAACAGTTTTTCTTTGTAGCATTTGTGTAGTCTAATTATTAGACACCGTTCTCGTGCCGCATTCAGGCCATTTCTAGTTATAATCGCTTACCTTCAGTTTTATACTTACGTAATTTTAATGGAATTCTAAACATTTTGTTTCTTCCTTTTCGTGCTGTTTTTGCTCTCGGCCGGTCAGTCCCAGTTCACAAGCATCGAATCAGGTAAAACCTGTAAGAAAAACACACAGAATTAGGAAAAAATCGACTTTTTCTTTGAAACCGTGGTCTATACCACTATTGGTAAAGCCCTGTTTTATAGGAAATCACCTATATCCTCGCGTTATTAAGTCCATAGTATCTCCAAACAGTTTTTTCTTGTAGTATTTGTGTAGTCTAATCATTAGACACCGTTCTCGTGCCGCATTCAGGCCATTTCTAGTTATAATCGCTTACCTTCAGTTTTATAATTACGTAATTTTATTGCACTTGTAAAAATTTTTATTTCTTCGTTTTTCGTGCTGGTTTTGCTCTGAATCGGTCAGTCCCGGTCCAAAACCGTTGAATCAGGCGAAACCTGGAAAGAAAAGACTGGAGAATTAGGAAAAAATCGACTATTTCTTTTGAAACCGAGGTGTAGTGGTGATGTCCTGTTTTATAGGAATTCACTGATATCTTTGTGTATTAGAATCTCAAGCAGTCCAAATTTGTTTTTATTGTAGTATCTGTTTAACCTTATCGTTAGATACTCATCTTCCGCCGCATTTCGGCCATTTCTAGTTCTAATCTGTTATTTTAGTTTTATAATTACGTAATTTTATTGCACTTGTAAAAATTTTTATTTCTTCGTATATCGTGCTGGTTTAGCTCTGTAGGTCAGTCCCGGTCCACAACCGTTGAATCAAGCGAAACCTGGAAAGAAAAGACTGAGAATTAGGAAAAAATCGACTTTTTCTTTGAAACCGAGTTTTAGTGGTAAAGCCCTGTTTTAGCATTCGTTTAACCTTATCGTTAGATACTCATCTTGCGCCGCATTTCGGCCATTTCTAGTTCTAATCTGTTGTTTTTAGTTTTATAATTACGTAATTTTATTGCACTTGTAAAAATTTTATTTCTTCGTTTTTCGTGCTGGTTTTGCTCTGAATGGGTCAGTCCCGGTCCACAACCTTTGAATCAGGCGAAATGTGGAAAGAAAAGACTGAGAATTAGAAAAATCGACTTTTTCTTTGAAACCGAGGTGTAGTGGTGATGTCCTGTTTTATAGAATTCACCGATATCTTTGTGTATTAGAATCTCAAGCAGTCCAAATTTGTTTTTATTGTAGCATTCGTTTAACCTTATCGTTAGATACTTCATCTTGCGCCGCATTACGGCCATTTCTAGTTCTAATCTGTTATTTTTAGTTTTATAATTACGTAATTTTATTGCACTTGTAAAAATTTTATGTCTTCGTATTTCGTGCTGGTTTAGCTCTGGTAGGTCAGTCCCGGTCCACAACCGTTGAATAAAGCGAAACCTGGAAAGAAAAGACTGAGAATTAGGAAAAATCGACTTTTTCTTTGAAACGCGTTATAGTGGTACAGCCCTGTTTTATAGGAAATCACCTATATCCTCTCGTTATTAAGTCCATAGTATCTCCAAACAGTTTTTTCTTGTAGTATTTGTGTAGTCTAATTATTAGACACCGTTCTCGTGCCGCATTCAGGCCATTTCTAGTTATAATCGCTTACCTTCAGTTTTATACTTACGTAATTTTTATGGAATTCTAAACATTTTGTTTCTTCCTTTTCGTGCTGTTTTGCTCTCGGCCGGTCAGTCCCAGTTCACAAGCATCGAATCAGGTAAAACCTGTAAGAAAAACACACAGAATTAGAAAAAAAACGACTTTTTCTTTGAAACCGAGGTGTAGTGGTGATGTCCTGTTTTATAGGAATTCACCGATATCTTTGTGTATTAGAATCTCAAGCAGTCCAAATTTGTTTTTATTGTAGCATTCGTTTAACCTTATCGTTAGATACTCATCTTGCGCCGCATTACGGCCATTTCTAGTTCTAATCTGTTATTTTTAGTTTTATAATTACGTAATTTTATTGCACTTGTAAAAATTTTATGTCTTCGTATTTCGTGCTGGTTTAGCTCTGGTAGGTCAGTCCCGGTCCACAACCGTTGAATCAAGCGAAACCTGGAAAGAAAAGACTGAGAATTAGAAAAATCGACTTTTTCTTTGAAACCGCGTTATAGTGGTACAGCCCTGTTTTATAGGAAATCACCTATATCCTCTCGTTATTAAGTCCATAGTATCTCCAAACAGTTTTTCTTGTAGTATTTGTGTAGTCTAATTATTAGACACCGTTCTCGTGCCGCATTCAGGCCATTTCTAGTTATAATCGCTTACCTTCAGTTTTATACTTACGTAATTTTAATGGAATTCTAAACATTTTGTTTCTTCCTTTTCGTGCTGTTTTGCTCTCGGCCGGTCAGTCCCAGTTCACAAGCATCGAATCAGGTAAAACCTGTAAGAAAAACACACAGAATTAGGAAAAATCGACTTTTTCTTTGAAACCGTG
>JAGSMU010000820.1:0-11989 GCA_029286865.1 Teinopalpus imperialis | reverse complement strand
GTCTATACCACTAGTATTTGTGTAGTCTAATTATTAGACACCGTTCTCGTGCCGCATTCAGGCCATTTCTAGTTATAATCGCTTACCTTCAGTTTTATACTTACGTAATTTTAATGGAATTCTAAACATTTTGTTTCTTCCTTTTCGTGCTGTTTTTGCTCTCGGCCGGTCAGTCCCAGTTCATTACATCGAATCAGGTAAAACCTGTAAGAAAACACACAGAATTAGGAAAAATCGACTTTTTCTTTGAAACCGTGGTCTATACCACTATTGGTAAAGCCCTGGTGGTCAGGAAGATATAGCGCAGTTGCGCAGGCAATGTTTGCGGGCTCGACGCCAGTACACCAGGAGCCCGAAGAAGGAAGCAAGCCACAGCCGACGAAAAGGCGAGAGCGTAATGGCCGAGCCAGCCAAAAGCGCTCCAACTCGCGATCGAGAATGCTAGGTCTCGGTCCTGGAGTGAACTCCTCGAGGGCTGGATGGACCCATGGGGCCGTCCGTACAAGATTGCACTTCGCAAGCTAAGACCATGGGTCCCGCTGCTGACGGAGACCTGGACCCTACTTTGTGGGAGGAGGGTTGACACCCTCTTCCCTAGGCCCAGGATAGCCCCGCACCCTCCACATCACCGTCAGACCAGGTTGCATAGTCTGACGAGTTGGAGGTGACCAACGAGGAGTTGACCGAGCCGTGAGGCACCTTCGAGCCAAGAACACAGCCCCAGGCCCCGACGGAATTCCTGACGGGCTTGGGTGCTTGCTCACCGCCGGACTGGGGAGACTGAGACGACTGGTTCAACAGCTGCCTGAGAGTCGGTGTCTTCCCCATTCTGAAGGAGGCGCGATGGTGCCCTGAAGAAGGATGGCAGGACTGCGGAATTCCTCCGCGTATCGACCCATTTGTTTGCTGGATGAGGCGGGCAAATTGTTCGAGTTATCAATAGCCGTCCGCCTCAACACGCACCTACGTCGAGTGGGCCCCGATTTGTCGGACGCCAGTTCGGCTGGTGGATGCGATCGACTGTGGACACGATCCTTCCACAACCGAGAGCAGGCGCAGCGGGCAGTACCCGGGCGGTGTGGCATTGGCGGTCAACCTTTTGACATTGTCAATGCCTTCACCTGCCACCTGGGATGATCGGGGAGGCTCTGGTGTACCACCGTGTGCCTCCCTACTTGCAGCGCATTGTTCGGGCATACTTGTCCGATAGGTGCATCCAGTACGTGGGTCGTACCGCGTCTGTCCACAGGAGGGAGGTGAACTGCGGGTTCCGCAAGGGTCCGTGTTGGGTCCACAGCTGTGGAACTCCTCGCGTATGATGCGGTCCTGCGGGTCAGATCTTCCCGTCGGCGGAGTAGTTTGCTACGCAGATGACACTCTGCTACCGGCCGACGGGGACAATTTCGAGAGCACCATCCGGCTTGCTGCTGAGCTGGGGTAGCATGCGTCGTGATTGTAAAATCCACGAGCTGGTCTCGGATAGCACCTCATAAGACCGAGGCGCTTTGGTTCCACAACTCCCAGAGGAGGGAACCACCCAGCTTGACGATTCGCGTTGGAGACGTGCAGGTCCCGGTGGGACCGACGATGAAATATCTCGGTCTCACCCTGACAGTCGATGGGCCGAAGAAAGTACTCAACCGCGCCTGGATCCCACCTGATCGAGGGTAGTAGGTGCCATGCACCGGCTGCTACCCAATCTCGGGGCCCCAGGGAAGGAGTCCGCCGCCCTACGCGGGAGTCAGTGATCGATGGCCCTCTACGGGCGCCTGCATGGTCACATCGACTAACGGCGTCCGTCGCTGCAGAGCTAAACTGAGTAGCCTGCAGCGAAGGATGGCCATCAGGATCGCACGCGGATATCGCACGATATCATTCGAGGCGGCCACTGTCCCAGCTCCGGTTTCCACCACTGGAAATCCTGGCGGAGATGGATGCACGGGTTTAGTACTTCGTCTTCGCATTCCCCATAAAGCTGAGCCCTGGATGCGGGAGAGGTGGGTAAGCAGGAGCGCAACGTGCGTTGGAGGTGTAGCGAGAGGCTCCTTGAGCCACGCTACCGCGCCAGCGCATTGTTGCGCTCCTGCCGAACTTCGAAGCTTGGCTCCGTTTGAGGGAAGAGGCGCATGTCACCTATAGACTGACGCAGGCCACCGGCATGGATGCTTCGAGAGTACCTGAACAGGATTGGACGCGAATCGTCAACGCAATGCCACCACTGTGGTGAGGACCGGGATTCCGCACAGCACACGCCTGCCGAGTGCCCCTGCGTGGGAGTCCGGAGCGACGGATCCTGGTCCAGAGGATCGGGCAAGACCTCTCCGCCAGTCGCAGTAGCGGCTGCGCTGGCGGATAAAGGCGCATGGAAGGCGCTGGTCTCCTTCTGTGAAACTGTTATGTTACAGAAGGAGACCGCCGAGCGGACCGGGAGAGGGCCGATCCCGCTCGGAGACGTCGACGCCGGGCGGTGGTAACGGACGCCCTGGCCCGTCAGCCCCTAGCTCGGGCATGCTAGCCAGGGGCTAAGGTATCCTGCCTGTCGTGCAAGGCGACTCAGGGACGGTGTGGGTTCGCGGGCTCAGGTGGGGCTCTGACCGCCCAGGCAGCCAGAACTGGGAAGGACGGCAACCCGAAGTGGTCCAGGGCTGCCGTAGCACGGCGAGGGTGCGAGGGAGGCGCGGCCTCCCCTGAGACGAGCTAAGGCACTGTGCTGAGGGGCACTGTGCGTTCCGTAGAGATCCCGGAGCCCCTCCCAATGTACGAGGAAGGCCACCGGGGGGTTTTAGTGGCTAGAAATAACACATAACCCTGTCTCTCCCCAGGAGACAGGGTATCTTTCGAAGATTTCCCCGGGATAAACAAAAAAAAAAAAAAAAAAAGGTTAGGTTAGGGTTTTTCACAACCCCCGAAGGGTTCTCGCTTGTCGTAGCGGGTTTAGTAACCGTGGCTTGGTCACCCACGTGAAGCTTAAGAGGAATTTCCCAAATGGCCGGCCTAAGGCGCTCTGAGGCCGGCTCGAGGGTGGCCGCCCGGGTGGGCCTTCCAGGAGCAAACCTCGGATGCGTGTCGGAGGACTGCTGGGGGCGGAGCGTGGCGAGCGAGGCTGTCTTCCTGCCTCAGTAGTGCCGGGAGGCGGGAGTCGCGGGAGGGAGAGGAGTGTCAGTGTTGCGTTGCCGCCTCCCTATCCTCCGCGACTCAAGCGGGGGTCGCACTGCATGATGCGGCTGTGGTGTGGGGCCATGGGGAAGAGGGAGTGTCGGTGTTTCTGCTGCCGCCTCCCCTGTCCCTCCGCGGCCGAACACCGGCGGTGGAGCCGCAGACCAGATCCACTGCAGGGGCTGGGCTGGCTTAGTGCTTCCTGGCTCCCCATGGCCTCTGGGGGCGGACTCGGTGGAGTCCGTTTCCCACCCACAGAGGGAGGCCGATGGGAAGGCGCGTCCGTGTTCCGCGCGCCTTGCAGGAGAGGGGTGGAGAGGGGGATGTCCTCCCCGAAGGTGGGGCTGTATTTGCCGGCCAGCGGCGGGGCCTGGAGGTGCGAAAGCGTCTCGTGGCCCATACCATATATATAGTATATGCTTAAATAAACATAGTAATTAAAACATACATAGTAAATCTGACTATTTCCATTGTACACATTTATTTATTCTTGGTATTTATAACTTTGCTATATATTTACAGTAACTTATAAACTTATTCCTAGATTCCTTACAACTTATAATTTCCCGTGGTATATTGTTTTTGTTATTTCTACTTCTGTAGCTGTGTATTTCTAAATCATTTCTTTTCCCTGCAGTATATTGGACATTCTGTGATAAGGTGGGATTACACTCCTTCCACCTTGTTTATCGTTAATAGGCGCAATGCAGGGCTCTCTTGCATTTGAACCTGTGCAAGTACTCGGAGAACCCGCCGTGCCCTGTCATTATTTGTACTACCGTTGGGTCCACTCCTAGTTTTCGAACTATGGGATACGCGTTGATGGCATCCGAAAGAATTGCCTGGTCGTAGATGCTGTGTCACCTTCTTAAATCGCCGATTCCATCTGTCGAGCGACTCCATTCGATTTGTCGTTTGACGAAAGAAATGGACAACTTTCATAATCCGGCTTTCTTTTTATTTTCATTGCAGCTTCTTTTGCAAGTTGGTCTGCTCTCTCTGCTCTTCTATCTCTCGCGGGCTTTAATCCAGTAGAGTCTTAAACTTTCCCTTTGCTTTTTGATTTGAGTGATGTTTTCTAGCTCACCGCAAGGGGATGAAGGGAGATGTCCTGAACTACTGTCTGGAGAGGCAGACCTGAGTCGCAGTATATACTGCAGCTCCGTGCAGAATTTGGAGCACGTATTTGCGGCTTCAAGCAGAGCCAACAGTTCCGCCTGGTAGATTTGCAGAAGTGTCCCAGCTTTAGCTTTCAGGCGCTTCGTCTCCACGGAGTCTCCATATTGATAGAGCCGCGCCGACGTTATTCTCATCCGCTTCCGTCCGTGAATATTTTGACTTCCGTACTTTCACAAGCTGGTCCACCTGTGCACCGTCATCCAGATAAGAACCGGGGTAGACTCCCTGATGCGTGGGATGTGGCATCTCCACATAGTCTGCTTTGATCTCCAAATCTCGGTCTCCCACCACCCGCTGGGAGTATCCTTTCTTTATTTCGGTGGAAGGGAGGCTGCTTCCTCACCCTCAGATCCAGAGGGAAGCTAAGCCCAGCGAGCAGTAGGGCCGAATTTAGTGACACTGTTTTGTGGTGGCCTATAATCTTCTGCACGAAGCTTCGCGTTGCACCATGTCAAGCTGTTTCTTGACTTCCACTTTATTGGTTGTTGAGCCCATGTACTGCCGCATAAAGCACCACTGGTTCCACCACCGCCATATAGATGGTCCTAACTATCTCGGGTTCAGACCCCACTGTAACTTTGCAGCTCTCACCAGCTGACTGTAGAGGCTCTAGGTACCTTATGGCAATACCATTCCTGACGTGTGTATTGAATGTTAATCCACAGTCAACTGTGAGGCCGAGTATTTTTATGTCGCGGGACAGCTCTATGCGTTCCTCCCATGCTGAGAGAAGTGGTGAATCGTATTTAGCTTGTTTGTAATGAGCATTGCTTTGGGTCTTGTGTGGTGCAAATTTTAGTTTGATTTTGATTCCCCACTTCCGAACATGTTCGAGGGCATTATTGGCCTGCCTCTGCACTTCTAGTGCCGTGTTCCCCGAGAAAAATTAGGGACCACATCATTCGTAAAGCTTGGCAGTGGTCCCCTCGCCATTCAGCTCCTCAACAATGGATCCAGTAACAAGTTCCAGAATATTGACCCCTATGGATCCCTGTACGCACCTCTTTGTTGTCTGCCTGACATTCCGGCCCCAGCATACCCGAGTAACTCGGACCTATCCTCAAAATAACTATCAATGCGCGTTCAGGTTTGCTGGACACCCGGTTTCCGCCAGTCTGCATCGTATGGTTGGCCACCACGCGCTGTCGAAGGCCTCTATGTCGGCGGACACAAGCACAATCAGCTTTTTGTTCACTAATTGGTTCCCCTCACAAGCTGTATCATTTCATAGAGGGAGAGTCCCCTGAAAGCATGCTGCGGCATGAAGCTATGAATGATCTGGACTAACCAGGTACGGTATACCACTTGATCCGCCGGATGATTGCCTTTTCCATGATCTTCCCAATACAGGCAATAGCCCAATCAGCCTTGTAAGGATTTTGGGGTGTGTAGTCTTCTTTCCCCTGCTTCCTGAGTACCACTCATCACCGCCTCTTTCCAACTAGTCACCGGGAAGTGCAAGGCTGAGGCACTTGTTGATCAGCGCTAGAAAAAGTGACGGGTCCAGGGTAATAGCCGCAACGCAAATGTCTGCTGTGAGACCGTCCACGCCAGGGGCCTTTTTCGATTGAAGCTGTTCGTACCCACATCAGCTCCTCTTACTCGTGGAAGGGCGGGTCACATGACTCGTCATGAGACCTTTTATTTACACACAGCTTCTGCTCTGACCTGTCTGTGTTCCGCGTCATCGTCTTCAGTTTATCTCCGTAGAAGGTCTCCACCAAGAGTTTGGCTGATTCTCCCCACCTGCTTTGATTATTGCTGACAAGAGGGATATCCTCTTGTCTAACTGTTGTGCGGCCTATCACCCTGTATATCTCCATCCCACATTGTCTCTCTTATTCTGTCTTCCACAGAACTGTTTCCAGCTTGTGGTCTGAGCCTCTTCATCTCCAGATGGTATCTTTTGCGTCGAGGGATGTACTGTCCATCGACCAGATCTCGGCGGACGCGCAGCGTAAGATATTCGGCGCTTCAACCTGAGATTCCTTTTTGAGTTTCGAACTCCTTGGTCCACCAAGGCAACCCCATTCGTCTTCTACTTAATTTTGCATTGTATTTCGCATGTATTCACTATGGTTTTTTCTCATAATTATCTATAACTCTATCCAAATTTACTTTGTTATTTATGTTTTCTACTTCGATTTAGTGATGTTTCGTCCTTCCAAGAATGAGCGAGTTTCTCACAAAACTCGCTCCAATTTTGCCTCTTGTATTGTAATTTTCTCGTGTTGTTCTTTTAACGTCTACGCCTACAGATTTTTCCAAATTTATACTGAATAGGATTGCCTTTGTGGTCCGAGCTTGATATCTCTCCAGAGAGCCTCCAGTCCTCCACTCTACCGAGCAGGTGTCCACGAACAGCTGTTATATCGACGCAGCTAGAGAATCTCTTCCCACCTCTTAATGGTGTCGAAGGTGGGGCCTCAGTCCCTGGTTGGAGTATATGGAGCTCCAGTTCGTCCAATGTGGCTGCTAACTCCAACCCCTATTATCCACTTTCCGGCTGCCCCACCACGTATTCCACGCGTTCACGGGGTTCCCCACCTTAGTATCACGCTTCCAGTCGTCAAACCCTCCACGGCTGCTTAGACAGATCCAGGTATGGATCACTGCTTATCACCTTCCAGGCACACCGACACTACTCCTATCTCCCCAGGCCCCTGTTCTCAATTTGGCAACAACTATGTTCTCAGTTGTGAGGTCGGGGCACTGAGTGACGTCAATTGTGTCAGTCGAACAGTACAATGGCAGCCTTGATCACCTTCCGGTGGTCTGTGACATTGT
This sequence comes from Teinopalpus imperialis, assembly GCA_029286865.1. Taxonomy (NCBI): domain Eukaryota; kingdom Metazoa; phylum Arthropoda; class Insecta; order Lepidoptera; family Papilionidae; genus Teinopalpus; species Teinopalpus imperialis. The sequence continues at coordinate 4,867 of JAGSMU010000820.1, read as the reverse complement.
ACTATTCTTGTGCTCCTGGTAGTGTCGCATCTCCCCGATCCGCCCCTCGGATATAGGGTTCCTGGACAATGGCGAACGCTATTTCCCGCCCGGCTGCCCTCGATAATTAATTCACGCGGCGAGTTCACCTTTGAAGGTTTTGCCTGACCGCATCGGTGGTTACCGGAGTTTGGAGTGCCACTCTACCCCTTGAACGCCCTGCGCCGCTACGCTACCGTTGATTCAGCCAGGGTCTCCCACCTCTTTCTCACCGGACACTCCATGCTAAAATGTGTTGTGGTCCTTTTTCTCTATCTTGCCTTCGTGCAATTCCGACAGCTCGGTACTCTCCGGAGAGCCAGGCGGTGCACTCCGTTCTGAGGTGTGGGCCCCGCAGGCTAAGCAGACATCTGCTGGGTGGTTTCAGTGCATAATTTCTGCTGTGCCCCATACCCCAAACATCTGGAGCATTGAATCAGCGGGGATTGATCGGCCACTCTTATCCGCTGTAGATCCACGTGTACCACCCCTGCCTCCAGGGCGGTTCCACAGTTGAGGTGAGACTTTCATCACTATATGTGCTGTGAGTTGGTTCCTAGTTCTTTTCCTGTACTTGACCTCCATTCGTAGGTCTTCCCTGACACATCCTGAAAAAGATGTTTGTTCTGAGCCTTGATAGCTTTTACTACGTCCGGTGTTATACTGCATGACGTCCTTCAGTATCACCACTGGATCTTTATTTTTGACGTCATCAACATTCAAAGTAATTCCGCTTTTATTCTGTCTTTCACTCTGTTCACCTCTTCTTGCGTGCTACATCCCACTATCCTACTTTCCTGTCCTTTGCTTTCCTATTTTTTATCTATTCTAAGGCCTACTTCGTAGCATTTATTGCCTTTCTTATTTTGTTCATCACCCGATCTCCTGCTTCTCTTTCATCCGTAGATGTAATCGCCACTGGAGTGCATGGCCATGTTCTCTGCTGACGATGTCCTCCTTTGGTCTGGCTTCGCAACATTTGCATACTTTATCTCTCCCCTAATTTCTTTGCCTCTCTTTAACTGCTCCCTTTTAGTTTTCCATTTCTTTTTTGTTTTCTCTTCTAGAAGTTTTCCATGTTCCTCTAACTTTCAAAAATGTGTTTTCTACTTCTTTTCTTGTCTCGTGACCCTGTTCCGGTTCTATCAGCCTTCTCCTTATCTATAGTCTCTGTCTCTGGACTCCTGTCTCTCTTTGCCTCCTTGACTAGCTGATAGAGCCTCTTTCTATAGCCTGAGGACTTCCAGCATCTTAATGTCTGTCCTCAGGTTTCAGGAGTTGTTCAGGATTCAGCTTGGCTTTGTGGAGGCAGGCCTCTAGCCTCGCTTATTCGATCCAAGTGTATTTTGGTGACCTCGATCTTCTGTGTGTGTCGTCTGTGGCCTCCGCTGATGGTCTTTGCGGGTCTTTTCTTTGACTTGGGACGTCGCCAGCTTTGCTTTTATGGACTGCCAATGTGCCAGTCTTACCTGACTGCTTCTGTCCGTCCAGAGACGCATCGCTAATAGCGGACCTTGACAACGATCCTCTAGGAACTAGGAGGGAAGCCACATGCTGTCAGGGATCACAGGTGTGTGTTGGTAGAGGGAAGGACTCCTGGCTTCTAGGGGGCTCGACATATGTGAGTCTTCAGATACCCCAGATGCCTTCGGAAGGTCCCCCTCACTTACGGTTTTGATTGCCTTTTGTAGGTGTGCGTATTCCGATCATTTTTAGTCTAATGAGAATTTATTTGTTTTATAATTTTATTGCTGTGTAGAAATCTACCAAGCAATGAAGATCTTCGGAGGGTGGGCGGGCGATTTTTTCCTAATTTTGTGCGTTTCTGTTCCAGGTTTCTGCTGATTCGTCGGTTGTGGACAGGGACTCACTGATCGGGAGCAAAAAACAACACGAAAACTAACAAAAATAAAACTTTATAAATCTAATATAATTACGTAACTAAGAAAAACTTAAAAACTGATAAAAACGAGAAAACGGTATCTGAAAGCGGCGCAAGAAGACTTTAGACTGATTAAACTACTCAATTACTACTTTAAACACACAAACTTGACATACACTAGGCGTTATACCAATGAAGATATTGGCGGTTAGGTTTTTTTATATATAGTGACCCCATTTCTGGGGTCTCGCATATATTCCCTGACATGTAATGTCAGGACTTTTGTGCTTTTTATCATTTTATATATGTCAAACTTAATATTTTACATATCAACTTCTTTAAAAATAAATATTTCTTCTTTATTGCGTTTCTATAATTACAATTTATCTTTCCTCGTCGCTATATCTAACGCTATAGTTAAAATATAAACATATATTTTCTATTCTTCATTTATTTATTTATTTTTTTTTTTTTTTATCTTTTTTTTTTTTTTTTTTTTTTTTTCTTTTTTATTATTATTATATATAAGTGTATATGTATGTATAACTTAACTATTATTATTTATTTATTCTATTTATTACTTTGCTGGCTATATATTTACAAAAGCCAATAAACTTATCCCTAGATTCCTTATTTTATAATAATTTCGTGTATATTATTTTGCTTATTTTTATTTCTAATTCTATCTCCATATCCATTCTCTCTCTGCTGTACATGGGACATTCTGTGATAAGGTGGATCACACACTTTCCACCTTATCGTCGCCACAGGCGCACGCAGGGCTCTCCTTGCATTTGAATTTATGCAAAATACTGAAACCCTGCCGTGCCCTGTCACACCTGTGTCAGTACACCGGTGGGTCTAATCTCTCTCACAATCCTATATGCGTTTGTTCTTGGAAAGGAAGATCTTTGTTGTTGAGGCTGCTCTATTTGTCTGTATTTCCGGTTCCATCTCAAGCGACTTTTCTCACGGATTTGTTGCTTGACGAATGAAACCGGGAAGAGGTCATAGCGGCTTTGTTTTGGTCTTTAGTGCTGCCTCTTAGCCAGTTTGTCAGCTCTTTCATTGCCTTCAATTCCACAGTGCTTTGATCCAGAACAAGGATATATGTTTGTTCTGGAGTTTGGCAGCTTTGGATATTTGCACGAGATTGGACGGCAAGTTGGTGCGTTGAGGCGTTGTTGATGACAGTCTCCAAGGCTGATCTCGAGTCGCTGTATATGCCAAAACTCGTTTCTTTACGTTCAATATAGTCCGCGTGGCTGCGCATATGGCCAGAAGTTCCGCCTTGATACCGTGCAGTACGGTGACAATTTCCCCAATTTGACGGCTTTTATCTCCTTCGCTATTCCATAAGGACAGCGCTGCTCCGACCTTTCCATCAATTTTACTGCCATCCGTTTTTACCTCGAATCGTTTGAGTATTTTGGCAATCGACTTGGTCTTGGTTTATCAAGCCCATGAGCCTCAAACTCATATGCTCAGCCGGATGGGGAGTTTTGTCATATGAAACCACTCGTTCTACTCTATCCCCAGTTCTTCCAGTGTACCTCTTCTGACCTCATAGAGAGTTGCCGCCTCCCTAATTCGGATGTCGAGGCGGAAGCAGCCCAGACAGTACCAGGGCTGCATTTAAGGAGACAGTTTTATATGCCCTTAATTTTTGTGCGAAACCCTCTGACATTGTTCAGCTGCTTTTGCACTCTATTTTTCTTGTCGCCGGTGCCCATACACTGGAGGCGTATTGCAAACACTGGCCCACAGTCGCGGTGTGTATATAATGCGATGACTTCCGGGTGTAGGCCCCAGCTAATTCTTGCTGCTCTAGAAAGCTGCTTATATATGTTGATAGTTTCTTTACTCACCTCCACTACATGTTTATTGGAAGGTGAGTTTGCTATCGATGTGAAGTCCCAGGATCTTTACGTCATCAGACATGCCAATGTCGACCCCACCCATCCCTCAGTCTTGCAAACATCATACTTCAGCTGTGACTAACATGGCTTTAGTCTTTGATGGACCAAAAATGAGCTTATTTTGATGCCCCAAATCCCGAACATAGGCAAGGGCGGTATTGGCTTGATTTTCTATTTCCAGAGCATCTAACGAAAACGAGAACAACGCGTCGTCAGTAAACGCTTGGTAATAGTCGCCTCGACGTTCGAGTCCTTTAATAGGGGTCAAGGAGTAGGTTCCACAAAATGGGGCCGCCAATCGATCCCTGCACACAGCCTTTGTGGCATCCTTTGTATGCTCAACCCCTCCATATCTGACGGTGACCTTCTGTTACGTAAGAGCTGTCAAGAATTCTCCGGATATTAATTCAGCACTTTTCCTGGGTGCCAAGCGGACTTAATCGCAGGCCACCATGCGTTGTCAAAGGCCTCTATGTCCAGATACCATTGCGACCATCTCTTCGGGCTTCATTTCGTAAGCGTATATAGTTAACTAGAACATAGAGGAGTCCCCAGTGCTTTCTGGGGCATGTGGCGGTTAGGGTTAGGTTAGGTTTTTTTTTTTTTAGCCCTCATTTCTGGGGCCCTTGTATTGTGGCCAATTCCCGACATGATAACCAGGACTTTTTGTTCATTTGTAACATTATCCACTTACACTATTTTTAGCCTCATCCCTGCATGTAATACATCGTATTCTATTCTTATATATATTTCTTCTTTGTCAAACTCATATACATAGTTCTAAATTTAGTTAATTATGTAGTATATATATAACGAAATATTCACACACATACCAACATACCATACATTCATTTTGTTTTATTTTGTTGCATAGCTTATCGCTGACACGCTTGCAGAAATGCAGGAATTTCTTACAAAACTTGATACTGATAAGGACTGGCAAGTTATTTATTGTTACTTTTAAACCTGTGTAGCTCTCAACATTGAGCCCCTGCGTTGACAGGACACCTTGTTATGAGGGGTGCAAGATATCCTCCTTGATGGTGTC
>JAGSMU010000819.1:0-12072 GCA_029286865.1 Teinopalpus imperialis | reverse complement strand
GTCACAGACACACCATGTTGCTAACCGCTCTCGTTTCTTAGACCGTATCGCGGATGCGCTTATAGCAACTTTCGTTTCCCCCTTCAATCATTTATAACACACTTTTTGAGAATATGAGTGACAAAGGAGAAAATGTGTTCCCTTACTGATCCAGACAGTAGACAGCATTTACCATCAGGTGTATTGTACTGTTTGTATTCATTTGTCCAAAACAATATCATAAAAAAATATGTCGTCAACTTTCGTCATCTTTAAATTAAAGAAGCGAAGAAGACAACGTTGCGGGCATAAAGTTACGATTGTCACCAGAATTATGCTACTCATTTAGGTTACTAATTCGCCCTTAGGTGAAATAAAAGGTTCGATGGAATCTCTTTAACTCCCACACGGCACTGAGAATTATGTGATTTTTATCTTTCTTATACACAGTAGAGAAGTTTGCACTAACGGTCCTCTGATAAAAACCACATATTAAATATTTCACAACAGAACTGTACTCAACTATAATCAGTTAATTGGGACAAAACAACGTGAGTACACTAAAGTTAAGGTAAGCGTTTTCATTATACTCACGTTATGCCTTAACGTAAGTATAATATTCCACGTCAGTGTTTGAGGCGTAGAAACTCTTAACATATAAGTTGCTCTCAACGTAGCTCCTCGTAGAACACCTGACGTAGCCTTTATATTCGGATGATACTTGATGATTTCACCACATTGTGTTGCCCTAAGTACACTTTAGTTTTTAGAATAGATGTAAAATTTTATGTCGCTGAGATAATGTTGATTAATTCTCCATCGATTTTTATAGTATTTTTTGGTAAGCCACTGGTAGAGCAACCACCTAGTGTTTAGAGACGATTTTGTCATTTGTAAAGCGCACGAGCTGTTTATATGCCAATCCATTTGTCTTTTGAAGACCATAAGATTCTAAAGAGTATGCGGATGGAAATATATATATATTCATAAATAAATTTCTTCAGGTCTGACGCCCAACTGGCCACTAAGAGTGTTGTAGCAAATGCACTACACCACTCCAGGGTTGAAATATTTTTAATCTCTTAGGCATACAGGGCTTGTCAATAATATCAAAAATATATATCCATAAAATATATTTCTATAAAAGATCCCATTAAAACCCTTGTAAAACTCTTCTCTGAGTATTCCCATCCGTTAGCTTATCAATATAATAACCAATTAATAAGACATATATAATCTATATAGTATATAAGTGAAACGTGATTTATAAGTAAAAGTTTTAAAGTAAAGTAAAAATAAAAACTGACCCAAATCAGGTTGCAGAATAAAAAAACATGTACACGACTAAGTTACGTAAATGCCTTAAAACTTAAAGAGCCTCTCTGTCATTTTGACAAACGTGATCTTTGCTACAACTTTTTGACAGGCGCTTTCAAACCAACAGAAATAAATTTTCTGTTTATCTACAAGTATTACTTTTTATACTAATATATTTGACCAATAATTAAAAACACATGCGTATTTTGACGATATATTATTATTTGCAACATAACAATTTTGACAACATACGACAGTACAATGAAGTATATAAAACAGTAGAAGTATAAAAAAAAGAAATCCATTCTTACACAAATTTGCTTTAAATGATTCGATAATTTTCACAGGCAAAAATTGTAGGGTTCAATGACATCAGCTATAGTTAAATCTGAAAACTATTTTAATGGCGAGATAAAACAAAACAATGCTCTATCGCAATTATAGAGCGGCCACGGAAGCCGGTTGAAAACAGTAAGCTCTTTGGAGTTGTAATAAAAAACCTAGAGTTACATTTTTAATGTTAATATTTAATTCAAATCCAATATAAAAGCTTCATAAATTGTGATCAATAACCTATTCAATTAGTAAATTTGTTATAAATTTTATGCACCATGATAAAAAATTGACTAATTGTCAATGACATAAAAACATTTTTTTTGTAAACTTAATACTAATTGTGACATTAAGCATTTAAAAAATTCTCAAATATCAAAATCTTGTATATAATATTCTTGTTTCATTATTAAGTTACTTTTTATATCCTCCATTTCAATATTTAAATATCAATCAATCAATCACTATTTACATTAGAGGCATTCAAGTACTAAAATTATTCCATTCCCTTCCGCTTTAGAAAATACGAGAGATATTGTTTCGTTCTTATCTACGAAATATCAACAACGAAGGTATGAAGTTGCCATACATCCGGTTGTCGGATGGTGGAACGAGGATGAAGGATTCTGTAATATACTGAGTGCGGTATGCTTAAGCACGGGACTGACTAGATTGCTTTTAACCAAATCGTGAACATCTGTTATTCTCATAGTATGTTGTTGTTGCTGGCTTGTAGGTGACATTTATCGTATATCGTATATTTGTCACCTTTAGTTTCTAAAAAGAATTTAGATATGCATACCATTTGCAAAGAATTTAGGTTACTAAATCGTCTTCGAAGAGCCGGTATGCGGCTAGCAGAAATCAACGAGCGCACGGCGTTTATTCGGTAACGTCCAAACTCGGTCAGTGAATACAGCAATTTCATAGAACGCTTTTCTCTTGGCACAACTGGGTTATAACGGGGCAAGAATGGCAAGGTTAAGCAAATCAATTCACTTGATGACAGCTTAAATGCTAATATAATTATAGAAACTAATTCCAACAAGATACATCTGGATCTGGGTAAAGACTAATGCCAACCTTGCCTCCATTTTTTTTAAACTATATTGTTATGCTTGTACACTTTTCTAGTTCTTATCTATAAATAAGTGCTAAGGTAGTTTTCAACAAGACAATACGAAGTGGCAATGATGTCATTGATAGAATAATGAAGATATTTCATATTTACTCTATAGGGCCCCAAAGTCAAGATATGTTTATACTGAGGCCTTACATAATACGTAGGGCGTACAGCTATACGCATATAGATAAGTAAACTGCCAAGTTGGTTATAAGCATTATATGACAAAGCAAACATACATTTATACAACCACGATGCAGTTTGTATCTAGCTGCAGAATGAATGGGTCATCACGATCGGGGTTGGACCACGCCCTCACAGAATAACAGCGTAAAATAGCAGCATTTTCGTCTAGTGAGTGCAGGGATCCGGAGACCTTTATTACTGGTGAGGAGGCATTCAATCTCAGTCCTCAAGGGTGAAAACACATCTGCATTATGATACTTTGTCAAGGATGAATGTAGATGTCATGGGCCGCACTTACCATCAGGTGAACTGTGTGCTTGTTTGTTACTCTTAACGTAAAAAAAAAAACTCGTACTACTCTTATCCTCGTTTACTTTTGGTAGAGCCACGCTGTAACTTTAATTAGCTAACGTAAATAGGTCGCCTCTTGGACAGAATACCAACGTAAAATAGTATAGTAGCACAACTGTGCTGCGTTTTGAAAGAATTAAGCCTTATACCTAACTGCCAGTGAAGAGGCATTCCGTTTTAGTACTTCCGGATGATGTCAACCAGTAAAGTTTCTTTTAAATCTCTTTTTCGACAACATTATTTGAAGGCAAATATCATCTGACATATATATTTTCTCTCTTGGTATTTGTGTAAATTTACTATCTGGTGAATTCTAGACTTGAAACATATCACGGGATACTAGGCAATAACTGCATTACCTTAATCGATCTCCGTGGTATTACCTCCGGCTTTGGGATCTGGCGGTTTGGGACCTTTTGCATATATGTGCCAGGCGGATAAGCTGAAGCTTTAGCGACGGAGTAGAGGAGATAGCAATGCTTAAGTGGCCTTGTGTGGGTCGAAATCAACAAGAGTCAATGGGCCAAGGAAGAACGACGGGCGGCGAGGCTGCCCCAATGCGAAGAACTGTTCGCAGATGCCCCAAATCGGAATGAGTGGAAAATAATGGAGAAAGCTTATGTCCTATTTATATTGCCTAATAGATTAGAACCTAATAATCAGGCTTATGATGATATAGCGAGTAGACTTAAAGCGGTTTGATTAGAACATTCCTTTGAATATTCGAAGCGGTCCTTATTTATTGTAATTATTCTAAATATTAACATTCATAAAAAATATAATAATACAATTTTAATATTACTAACAGCTAAAATAAATAATTATAAAACGAGGCCAAGTGCCAATCCGACCGCTCATAGTGCTTCACTGTTCCATGGTCGGGTAGAATGTTCACTGTTAAAATTCAAAATTAATGATAAATTTATTTATTTCACTTTATTATAAGGCCCTCCACTCGTATACGGTCACCTATATATTTTGTTAGCGTACTTTATTTGGTTAAGAGTAGAATGTAATATTTACGCAGTGACATTTTTTTTTTATAGAAGAATGGAGCAAACGGGCGGCGGGATCACCGAGGTGCTCATCGACGCTCGTGGACAACCGCAACACCAGAGCAACTTTCATTATTTCAGCAGCAGCAATAAATTTGTTGTATTTCAGAATGTTTCTCAAAGACACAATGAAAAGCAAAGTTGTTTCGCAGTCGGTCGTTCAACAAAAAAAATGTACAAAATATATCTTATTCATTCCTATTTTCTTTTGAAGTGTTTTTGAATTTTCCACCCTATAGTCAAAAAGATAAAGGACATATTTTTACTATAGAAGCGCATACCTAACAAACTTTAATAAAACACGCATAATGTGCACTGAATTCATTTCAAGTCTCAGTTGTATAAGTTATGGAGTATCTATATTTTTTTTCTAATTTCACTACACCATTACAAGGCGGTTTATATACTTTCAAATAATATCCGAGTAAAATGGCTGTGACATACGGACAAGACGAAACTATAATGGTTCCGTTTTTGTCCATTAGCTATAGATCCCTAACGATTTTTTTTTCAAAATTACTTTTGGAGTGCAACCATTTTTCGCTATCTGAAAATAAAAGTTTTTAATTTGTAAGATAAAATTTTTGTTTCGACGTAATCATAGAGAAACTGCATAGATCGTAATGTGGCCCTGAAAAGGGCCGTTTTTATATTTTCTAGGGATGACACATCGACCCCGCGTGCGCAGATAGCAAGTATCGATAACGCGTTGCATTGCGTGCACATTCCTACTGTCAGTGACATTTATTGCCCGACGATTCAGTTTAAAATGCGTCGACTATAGTACTTGTGTGATCAGTGAGAATTTGGAACGTCAGTAAAGAATAACTTAGGTGAGTGCACATCGGCGGGCAAAGCCTGCGCCAATGCTGCAATTAGTTGATTTTATATGCACCATGCTGATTTTAAGATTTAACAACGTATAAGCTCTCTGAAATTACCAGAGAAATAGGCTTTAATTTATTTTTGATATTCCTTTATACAGCTACTGTATAAGTATTATATTAATTGTGACATTAATGACTACGAGTTAATTAAATTATATGGATATTGTGTTTTCATTTAAAGCGAATCTCTGATTACCTATTGATATTAATGGCAGGCTGAAGAAATAATAACAAAACTACTTGGTAGGATCAGGTCGTAGTTTTTAAATAGTTGTAGCACAAAATGTCGGACTGGCGGAGGGAGGACAACGCATTTACAGCATACCACGTAAGAAACCACAGAAGAAACGAGAATTACCAAGGAAGAGTTCGTTGCTGTGTATCGTCTAGTATGACTGACACGTGTGACTTCTTTGGTATTGCAGATGTTCATGGACAGTGGTGACCACTTACCATCAGATAAGCTCCTTGCTCGTTTTTATGATATTGTAAATAACAAACGAGCGCACAGTTCACCTGATGGTACATGACATCTACATACATCCTTGACAGGGAATCATAATGCAGATTCGTTGTCACCCTTGAGGACTGAGATAGAATGCCTCGTCATCATTAATAAAGGTCAACGGATCCTGCACTCAACAGACGAAACACAGCAATATTATACTGCTACTTTACGCTGGTATTCTGTGAGGGCGTGGTCCTACCACGATGGAGCTCACCTATTCAAAGCAGCTAAAAACAAACTGTAGTGTAAATTTACCACCGTTAACCCATATTGTTTAAAAAAACAAAATTATTAAATTCTCGCCTCTTACGCTTTCTAAGTTTACTTAAGCTTTAAAATCCATTATATATAAAGTTGTAAAGTTAGGAAATGAAACTAATAAATAGTTAAATACAACACAACATTGTTCCTAATAAATAACGAAAAAAATAACCAAAATTTTTAATTCTCAGCATTTTGTCAATTTTCTCCAATGAAGTGTTCTTTTCTTAGTAAAAATGGCAGCTATATCAGTGGATATTGCAAAAATGCAATCAACCTTTAATGCGGATATTTTTACAGCTGCGAGATACATCAATAAAGCTCAGAAGATTCTTTGATAGCGCTGTGAAATATTAAATGCAGAGCTATTGTGACGGGGCGCATCTAAAGTCTAAAAGAAGTGAAAGAAATCTTTGAATCCATTTCAGTATGGTATTCATCACTTTATCAGCGTCTATTAAAAAAATCCCTGCGTAGAATAGAAATATGTAAGAGGTAAGATCCTATATTAAATGGTAATATAACGTAAAACAAATAAATATTTTGATCACCTCCTATTATGATTATTCAAATTGGACTGTGACCAATGAAGATCGCTCTGCGTAAGTGTCATATACCATGAACGCAAGATTGGTGACAACATATCTGTTACTCTTGTATTTATGACGCTGATGTTCTACGAAGATATAAGTTCGGCGAATTAGAATATATTTCTGCCATCAATCAATCACGTCTTACACAAGTATTTTAAAGCCATTACGTACTAAGACTCACCAAAGCCACAGAATTGTTGTTCTGCTGCAGCCAGCGTAGGATGGCGCTGGCGGTGGTGAAGTCAGGTCGCGGGGGCGGCGGTATCGCATGCTGGAGCGAGGTAGCCAGCTGCTGGGCTAACTCAAGCGCTCTCGCTCTAGCAGCCCGCCCCGGTCCGCTCGGTGTCGTCGCTCCCGCCGCTGTGCCGCCCGCCTCTGTTGAGATATAATAATATTTCGTCATCATCATTAACGCTCTTTTGAACACGATTGTGGGCCACCTTCACCTATCGACTTCCCGAAAACTCGCACAACTCTGAATCCATCGTGGAGGGCATCGACCTGTATTACGTTTGCCAATGTAATGCCAAGAATGTGGCTCATCTAGCCTACAGCTTACAGATCCTTAAAGCTATGTCGGTCGACTTTCGTGTCGCGATTATCAACATTACAAATGAATTAAGCAAAGAAACTTTTAAGGTAACTTTTAATTCGCTAAGCCACTCTAACCTTGTTCATGCAGCGATAAATGACCCCCTCTAAAACTTGGTATTTGACCACCTCAATACTGGAACCCACACGGGATAATAAAAATTAATATCATAAACCCTGCCAACCTTGTAGTAGAAAAATCTTCCTGAAATATTCTCGTAGAGCTTTTAAAAAGATATATAATAACTGTTGTGCTATTTAAAAAACGAGTGAAGGAACACTACTTATCTTTATCCAGTTGAATATATAATGAAATATTATGTAAGCTTCATGTTATGATATAAAATATTTATTATTTATGTTTACATTATATATTATATGTATTTATATACATGTATTTGTAAATAAATATAGTCCTATATTTTTTTTTTCACTTTTTTTTTGTGAGTATTATATATTTCTGTTTCCCTTTTCCGTTAACACGAGTATATCACACACCAGGCCTGCTGGAAGAGATTTTTATTGTAAAAGTAAGATGCGCCTTTGTACATACTTTTCTTATCTTAGTTTCCTTCTAAAAATGCTTTGTGTACATAAGAGTTAAATAAATATAATAAAACATAAGAATATATTTACTAGTGCGTACATCTTAGCGGAAGTTAATGATTAAAACAATGATAAATTGGGATGATACAGCTTCACTAAAATGCTATATGTGCAGGCAGTAAGGTCGTCTTAAGGTCCATGAAATGGATAGAGCCCTGTGAGGTTTTACATAACAGAGAAATAAACGTATGATATATGACAGGTGATCACTATATTAGGTATACGGTACACTATATATAGTATTTAACTAGAAATATAAATTCCATATAAATTATTATTATCCATCCACATTATTATTATCTACTCTCATATAAACACAATTAAAATACTTTTGCCTTGAAAATTTTTAATTACGTCAATTCTGTACAAAATATATAAACCTTAAATATACTTAGTATACGATATCGAGGTGTTCTGATATTTCTCGAAGACTAATCATTTCATCATCACGGGATATAACAGTATTCGTAATTAAAATATTTCGCAACAGATAACAATTTTACATTATATCTTGAATTGTGTATTTATATGCACAATTAAAACCAGTATAATCTTAAAATAATAATGATTACTTTCAAAATTACATTAACACTAAAAATCTAGGTCGATCTCCAAGATTAATTAAACTGCCATGAAAGCCAATAAACTTCGAAATTATGAAATTTAAAGCCTGTAAAATATCAAGAACATGTCGCGACTACCAACGTCATAAAAAATATATGTTACTGATCTTTTTAAATAAAATATTATTATTAGGGAGTGAGAGATGAGTACAACTAATTATTAAAATATATATAAAAAAGGTAAATTATTCCTATTATTATATTATTATTATTATATTAGTTATTATCCCTGAGTACTTAGTTTCTTACAGTTTCACCAGATTTCAAGAATCTAGTGATTAGGGGTAATCAGCACAAGGGTCCCCAAGAAGGAACCTCGACTTGGGCCGTTACCCTGCCCGTGAGTTACGGACTCGAGGGCGCCCATAAGGGCCGAACCTCGATTCGGTCAGTAAATTCTGACGGATCATAAAGCTGGTGTGTTTCGCGTGGTGATGTCTTACACCCCCGAAGACCCAATTATTATCTACCTGTAACAAGGCATTCTACCTCAGTCCTCAAAAGTGTCAACGTGTGCATTTTGAATCTTGGTTGAGTGATGCGAATATCATGGACCATAGTAATCACCTACCGACAGCTAAGCTATGATATCGTTTGTGATATAAAAATTCATAATTATTTACATTATTACTATTAACTTTAAGATGCAGCCTACGATAAAACTAAAGTGTTACAATTACCATCTTATGATTTTATTGTACATACATTACAGCAGAATAGGGAAGCTGACGAAAGAGTATCTAAGTCTTTGAGTTAATGCATACGTCACAATAATACATCTTGTGCGTATCAGCTTGTGTGATTTCATCTGATAATAATCAGAAAAAGTCGGCGCGATGGTAGAAATTTATCAAGAAGAAGTCAGGATCAATGATCAAGAACTATATTTCCATATGAATTCATCAATAGCCCCAATATAATCTTGAAATTTGTTAAAAATATTCACTTACTCCTTCATAACACTGTTTTTTTTATAGAATAGACACAAAATACACAACCGTCAACCCAAAAAAGTCAAAGTAAAAATAATAAATGACTATCATCAATTATAAACTCCTTAATTTATAGAGTCTATAACATATTTAAACAAAAATTAAAATAAATATTAAACATAGAATTAAAAATGTTGCATACATCTAACAAGGCTACCTTGCTATTTGTTTGGACTTTACTGCAACCCTTTTTATTTTTTACTCTTCTACACAATGAAAGTGTCTCGCAAAGTTCTTTGTATAACTCCCAGACATATTTCATATTGTTACCGAAACAAAACCAAAGTAAACGCTGAATTCTTGCCATTTCGATGCTTTATATTTTGAATCTGGTATTCTTTTAAAGAATACAACTAAGACAAGTACTTATAAAACGATGATGTTAATCGACTTTTAATATACAAATATAACCGTATATTCATCGGTAGAAAAAACATATATTTATTAAAATATAACGTCATTATTATATACTTGTATATAAGTATAATCATACCTAACATGACCATATGTTCTATTGCACATTAAAAAGCATCTACGTTTTTAAAGAAACAGTGTAAATAATTTATTAAAGTCTAAGCAATCGATCAAAAACAATTTCATTCAGAGTGGCCGCCTTCAATTTTGATACTGGCCTTTTTTATAAAGCCCGAAACATTGTCATAGTGTGATCAGGAGTAGTCTTGCTGGGAATTAGGATTATGGTACATTTATGAAATGTATATCATTAAGTGAGCACACGATATATACAAGACGAGACAGTCCACTGATAAACTTTATCCCAAATTTAAACATAAGTAGGAATAAAATGATGATTTTAATCGACTTTTAACATACAAATATAACCGTACATTCATCGGTAGAAACATATATTAAAATATAACGTCATTATTGCGTCTCTAATATATAAGTATATACGAGGGCACATTGAAAAGTTTTGAGCCCGACCTTAAAAAAATCGTTTTTTTTCTAAATGATTATTTTATTTCTCTACATAGTCTCCAGAATGATCTTTACGCTTTTGCCATCTTGTCCCTAGCTTTATTCCTTCTAAAAAAAAATTCTTCAATTTCATCAAAATATTCAGGCACAGCTTCTTGTACCTCCATATTCGTCGAAAATTTTCGTCCTGCCATGTGTTTTTTTTAGATTGGGGAGAGATGGTAATCAGACGGGGCCAAGTCCCGCGAATAGGGTGGATGCGGCATCAATTCAAAGCTACAATTGTGTATTTGTGCGATTGATTTCGCCGCAGTATGGACGGGATCGTTATCTTGGTGGAACAAAACTTTCTTAGATAACATACCAGGCCTTTTTATTTTTATTTCTTCACGCAAACATTGAAGAAAAACAAAAGACAGCAGATTATAATTAAAAAAGAAATGGCTATTACGTGCCAGTATTATTTTTTCTTTTAAATTTAAATGTCAACCTTAGGCTCAAAACTTTTCAATGTGCATACCTAATATGATATGTTCTATTGCACATTAAATAGCATCTACCTTTTTAAAAAAAAAAAACAGTGTAATAATAAAAAAAACCTATGTGTATATATTTGTTAAAGTCTAAGCGATGAATTTAAAAACGATTTGAACTAGACGACAGATAGCCTATAAGTAAAAAGCACACTTCTGTCTCTTATCAGTGCATGGGGCCTACAGCGTTTAGAGTGATCTACTCTATTAAGCTGCAGGGACTGAATTAGGGGATACGTACTGACAGTAAGCAGAACCGCGAAATAACAAGAGGAATTGCTGCCGTGTTTCATACAGTTAGTGTGGAGGACCCAATTACAACTAACGAAGCACTCCATGTCAGTCCAAAAGCATTTTGAACCTTTATTGAGGTTTAATTTAGACGTCGTGGGCTGCAGTGATCACTTACTATCGGATGAACTGTGTGCTCGATTGTCACTCCAATTATTAGGAAGAAAACCTAGGTTCAGGTCTTTTTTTAATAATTCGCGACAGTGGACCCCGTCGCACACGATAATATTTTTGTTACTTTAAAGTTCCGTTGAATTCTGGCTTTGACGACTTGCACGGCCGCACGGGGTCGCCCTGATTTTATATCGTCTTCGATAGAGAAATTGTTTGTGCCCGTCATTAGCGCGATGCACAAAAAAACGGTTCTTACCTAGCTTTAGAAGGTGACATCACGGTGATCATATATGTGAAATGGCGGCAAATCGAAGAAAAATTCGTCAAATTCTTGCATTATAAAGCTTTCTAATTATGAAAAAAGAACATTAATAATAACTTTATTAATGGCCAGACTAGTAATATACATCATAGAACCTTTTTACTGAAATATTATAAAGTGGTAAAAAAAAAAAATTAATCTATAGTTTTGTACATTTTCAATATTGCTAGACGCTTATATGTTTAACTAGAATTAGTCCTCGTACTTAATCTATTCCTCGCAAAGTATCCAGATTTAAATGCTTATTTAAACTTCTCTTATATATGCTGTATAATAATATATAAAAATTATGGAAGCTATCATTTAAAAATACTTTTCGTATGATGGCCTTAAATTTTTAACACTCCTGATCATCTGGTTCGTAAAAAAGTTATAACAGCGCGCAATTTAACACTAATATAAATATCTAATAAAAGTTACAAGGAGGAGTTAGATAATTCTTCTTATTAGATAATCATTGACATATCA
>JAGSMU010000818.1:0-11992 GCA_029286865.1 Teinopalpus imperialis | reverse complement strand
TGTTGACTAGAAGTTCAGGTCTTTTTAATAATTCGCGACAGTGGACCCCGTCGCACACGATAATATTTTTGTTACTTTAAAGTTCCGTTGAATTCTGGCTTTGACGACTTGCACGGCCGCACGGGGTCGCCCTGATTTTATATCGTCTTCGATAGAGAAATTGTTTGTGCCCGTCATTAGCGCGATGCACAAAAAAACGGTTCTTACCTAGCTTTAGAAGGTGACATCACGGTGATCATATATGTGAAATGGCGGCAAATCGAAGAAAAATTCGTCAAATTCTTGCATTATAAAGCTTTCTAATTATGAAAAAAGAACATTAATAATAACTTTATTAATGGCCAGACTAGTAATATACATCATAGAACCTTTTTACTGAAATATTATAAAGTGGTAAAAAAAAAAAAAATAATCTATAGTTTTGTACATTTTCAATATTGCTAGACGCTTATATGTTTAACTAGAATTAGTCCTCGTACTTAATCTATTCCTCGCAAAGTATCCAGATTTAAATGCTTATTTAAACTTCTCTTATATATGCTGTATAATAATATATAAAAATTATGGAAGCTATCATTTAAAAATACTTTTCGTATGATGGCCTTAAATTTTTAACACTCCTGATCATCTGGTTCGTAAAAAAGTTATAACAGCGCGCAATTTAACACTAATATAAATATCTAATAAAAGTTACAAGGAGGAGTTAGATAATTCTTCTTTATTAGATAATCATTGACATATCATGTTGACTAGAACTTGAATCGAATCCGGACGCCAAGGCCTCGTTCCGCGACCAGGCGGTGGTGATCTTCAAGCGCAAGCAACTGGCTGGATGTGCTGGCTGGGTAATGTGGCCACCTTCGGCTCGTTCATCGGCTTCTCGGCCGGCTTCGCGATGCTCAGCAAGACCCAGTTCCCCGACATCAACTCCGCTGCAATACGCCTTCCTCGGTCTGCTGGTGTATGCCCTCAGCCGGCCCCTGGGCGGCTGGCTGGCGGACAAGTTCGGCGGCGCGCGGATCACCCTGTGGAACTACGCACCGATGATCGGCGGTGTTCACGGTGACGCCTTCCTGCCGGGCGACGGCGGCCAGGTAACTTCTTCGGCTTCCTTTGGCGCTCTTCATCCTGCTGTTCTTCTTCGCCGGCATCGGCAACGGTTCCACCTTCCGCATGATCCCGGTGATCTTCCGCAACGAGTGCGGGCCTGGCGGGTGCGCGACGGCCAGGCTGACGAAGCCGGCGGCGCGCAACGCGAGCATGGAGTCGGCCGCGGTGATCGGCTTCTCCGCCGCCATCGACAGCTCTTCGGCGGGTTCTTCATCCCGTGAAGGCGTTCGGCACCTCGCTGTGCATGACCGGCATGCCGAGGGCGCCCTACGCGTTCATCGCCTACTACCTGAGCTGCATCGTCGCCACCTGGTGGTGGTACGCGCGCAAGGGTGCGGAGAGTCCCTGTTGAGTCCGTCGGCAGCCCGCGGCAACCCCTGATTAGCGTTGTAACGCCCGGCACAGACCGGGTGAGAGGAGATCAAGATGAGTCACCTGCTCGACCGCCTGCAGTCTTCAAGAAGAAGCAGGGCGAATTCGCCGATGGCCACGGCGAGACCACAGCAACGACAAGTGCCTGGGAAGGTGCCTACCGGCGCTGGCAGCACGACAAGATCGCGCTCCACCCACGGGTGAACTGCACCGCTCCTGCCCTGGAAGATCTACACGTGAAGAACGGCTCGATCACCCGGGAAAACCCAGCAGATCGATTCACCCGCGCGAATCTGTCCGACCTGCTCCACACGATATCGCGCGGGTTGCCCGCGCGGGGCCAGCTATTCCCGGTACATCTATGTAACCGCCTGGAAGTGCAAATTCGAAGGTGCGCAAGCCGTTGCTCAAGCCTGGCGCGAGGCGCGGGCGCAGCACGACCCGGTGAACGCCTGGGCCAGCATCGTTCGAGGACGCCGCCAAGGCGAAGAGCTACAGATAGCGCGCGGCCTGGGCGGCTTCGTCCGTTCCAGCTGGGACGAGGTCACCGAGATCATCGCCGCGGCCAACGTCTACACCGCCAAGACCTACGGTCCGGACTGGTGATCGGCTTCGCCGATCCTGGCCATGTCGATTGTCATTGCGCCGCCGGCGCCCGCTGGGCCTGTCGCTGATCGGCGGGTCTGCCTGAGCTCTACGACTGGTAATAATCTTTGCCGCCGGCCAGCCCGCAGATCTGGGGGCGAGCAGACCGACGTGCCGAGTCGGCCGACTGGTACAACTCCAGCTACATCATCGCCTGGGGCTCAACGTGCCGCAGACGCGGACCCCGACGCGCACTTCTTCACCGGGAGGTACGCGGGCAATTCAAGACCGTTCCATCACCCTGACTATTCCGAGGTGGCTAAGCTCACCGACCTCTGGCTCAACCCCAAGCAGGGCAACTGACGCCGCTGGCATGGCCTTCGGTCACGTGATCCTGAAGGAATTCCACCTCGACCGGCCGAGCGCCTACTCTGTCGATCACTGCCGCCAGTACACCGACATGCCGGATGCTGGTGTTGCTGGAAGAACACGCCGGCGGCGCGTTCAAGCCGACCCGCTACCTGCGCCGCCGACCTGGCGGACAACCTCGGCCAGGACAACCCTGAAAGTGGAAGACCATCGCCTACGACGAGCGCAGCGGTGTATTGGTCTCGCCCACCGCTATCGGCTATCGCTGGGGCGAGCCGCAAGTGGAACATCGCCGAGCTGGACGGCAGGAGCGGTGACCAGATGCGCCTGCAACCGTCGCCGCTCGATGGCCCGGAACATGCCTGCGAGGTGGCCTTCCCGGTATTTCGCCGGGCAGGAGCACCCGTACTCAAGGGCGCCGCCAACGACGAGGTAATTGCTGCGCCGGGTGCCGTTCCATCGTCGCGGCGGACGGCAGCAAGCCTGCGGGTGGCTAATGCCCATGACCTGTAGATACACCATATCGACTGCGGTCAGTGGCGACAAACGTGGCGACCTCCTACGAGGACGCTGATTACCGCCCTATACCCTTCGGCCTGGCAGGAGCGCATCACCGGCGTTCTGGTGGCGCGACGCAGGTCGCTCCGCGAGTTCGCCGACAGCGCCGACAAGACCTGTCGCGATGGTGATCATCGGCGCGGCGATGAACCACTGGTACCACATGGACATGAACTACTGCGCGGTCATCAACATGCTGATGATGCGTGGCCGCATCGGGCCAGAGCGGCGGCGGCCGGGCGCACCATGTCGGCTAAGGAGAAGCTGCGCCCGGCAGACCGGTTGCTGCTGGCCTTCGGCCTGACTGGAGCCGGCCGCCGCGGCAGATGAACGGCACCAGCTTCTTCTACCTGCACACAGCTCGCAATGGCGCCACGAGAAGCTGTCGATGCACGAGGTGCCGTCGCCGCTGGCCGACGCCAGCCGCTTCGCCGAACACGCCCTGGACTACAACATCATCATCTAGCCGAACGCCTGGCTGGTTGCTGTCGGCGCTGCAACTGAACTGGGTAACCCGCTGCGCATCGCCGCCGAGGCCGAGGCCGCCGGCCTGCCGGTCGCCGACTACGGTGCGCGAACTGAAGAGCGGCGGCCTGCGCTTCGCTACGAATCGCCGGACGATCCAGAACTTCCCGCGCAACATGTTCATCTGGCGCTCCAACCTGCTGGGCTCCTCCGGCAAGGGCCACGAGTACATGCCTGGCAATTCCGCTCGGGGCGAAGAACGGTGATGAACGATGACCTCGGCAGGCCGGCGGTCCGCGTCCCACCGAGGTCGACTGGTTGACGACGGTGCCGAGGGCAAGCCTGACCTGGTCACCACCCTGACTTCCGCATGTCCTCCACCCGCATGTACTGGACATCGTCCTGCTGACCGCTACCTGGTACGAGAAGGACGACCTCAACACTCCGACATGCACTCTTCATCCATCCGTCGGTGCCCATCCGGCCCAGCTAAGAGCGACTGGAGATTCATAAGGCCATCGCCAAGAAGTTCTCCGCCGTCGCCGAAGGCCACTCTCGGCGTGGAGCAGGACCTGGTCACGCAGCGTTGCTGCACGACAATTTACCGAGTTGGCGCAGCCACTGGCGGTGACGCGATCGGAAGAAGGGCGAGTGCGAGCCGATGCTGACGCAACCTGCCGATCGCTGCACCTGGTCGAGCGCGACTCACCCGAACGTCTACCGCAAGTTCACTCGCTCGGTCCGCTGCTGGACAAGCTGGGCAACGGTGGCAAGGGCATCGGCTGAACACCGAGAAGGAAGTGATGCTGGTCGGCGACCTCAACCATCGCGTCGTCGAGAGCGGCGCTGCCACAGCCTGCGCATCGACAGCGCCATCGACGCCGTTGAGGTGGTCTCGCCCTGCTCCGGAAACCAACGGCCAGGTCGCGGTCAAGGCCTGGCGCCGTCGAAGCATCACCGGCCGCGAGTTAATGCCCACCTGGCGCCGCCCAAGGAAGACGAGAAGACCGCGATCCAGGTGCAGCCGCGCAAGATCATCTCCAGCCCATTCCGGTCCGGCCTCGAGGACGAGCATCGTCAGCTACAACGCCGGCTACAATTCAACGTCCACGAGTTGATCCCCTGTGGCGCACCATCACCGGTCGCCAGCAGTTCTACCAGGACCACCCGTGATGCAGGCGTTCGGCGAAGGCTTCGTCAGCTACCGGCCGCCGGTCAACACCCGACCACCGAGAAACTGTTGAACAGGAAGCCCAACGGCAACCCGGAGATCAATTCTTGAACTGGATCACCCCGCACCAGAAATGGGGCATCCACTCCACCTACAGCGACAACCTGCTGATGCTTCACCGCCGCAGTCCGATCATCTGGCTCAGTTGAGCACGACGCGGCTAAGGCCGGGATCGTCGATAACGACTGGGTCGAGGTGTTCAACGTTAACGGCGCGGCGACCTGCCGCGCGGTGGTCAGCCAGCGGGTCAAGGACGGCATGGTGATGATGTACCACGCCCAGGAACGCATATCATCAGAACGTACCCGGCAGCGAGACCACCGGCACCCGTGGCGGCCACCACAACTCGGTGACCCGCGGTGGAGTGCCTGCCGACCCACATGATCGGCGGCTACGCCCAGCAGGCCTGCTGGGGCTTCAACTACTACGGCACGAAGTCGGCTGCAACCGCGACGAGTTCGTCGTGGTGCAAGATGAGCAAGGTCGACTGGTTGACGAACTCCTGCCACGGTGGTGGACTTCCTGGCGACGCCCTACGCAACCGCTGCCCCAGGACATTTGAGGAGAGACGCCATGAAAATTCGTTCGCAAGTCGGCATGGCGCTGGAACCTCGACAAGTGCATTGCTGCCACAATCTGCTCGATCACTCCGTAAGAACGTCTGACCGCCGCGAAGGTATGGAGTACGCCTGGTTCAACGTCGGTGACCAAGCCCGGGATCGGCTACCCGGAAGGAAATGGAAAACCAGGAGAAGTGGAAGGCGGTTGGTGCGCGGCGGACGGTTCGATCCGCCCGCGCATCGGCGGCAAGTTCCGGGCGCGCTGGCGAACATCTTCGCCAACCTCGGACCCGCCTGAGATCGACGACTACTACGAACCGGTTCGACTTCGATTACCAGCACCTGCATACCGCGCCCAAGGCCGAGCACGCCGGTGGCGCGCTCCGCGCTCGCTGGTCTCCGGGCAGCGCATGGAGAAGATCGAGTGGGGCCTGAATTGGGAGGAGATCCTCGGCACCGAGCTCGCCAAGCGGCGCAAGTGACAAGAACTTCGACCAGGTCCAGGCGGACATCTACGGTGAGTAATGAGAACACCTTCATGATGTACCTGCCGCGCCTCTGCGAGCACTGCCTGAACCCGGGCGTAAGTGTGGCGTCCTGCCTGAGCGGGGCGATCTAAGCGCGAGGAGGACGGCATCGTCCTGATCGACCAGGACAAGTGCCGCGGCTGGCGGATGCATCTCCGGCCGCCCGTACAAGAAGATCTACTTCAACTGGAAGAGCGCAAGTCCGAGAAGTGTTGCATCTTCGCTACCTGGCGCATCGAGGCCGGCCAGCCCACTGTCTGCTCGAGACCTGCGTCGGGCGCATCCGCTACCTCGGCGTGCTGCTCTACGACGCCGACCGCATCCACGAAGTGGCTAGTTGCGAGAACGAGCGCGAGCTGTACGAGAAGCAACTGAGATCTTCCTCGATCCGTTCGACCTGGCGGTGATCGCCCAGGCGCGCAAGGACGGGGTATCGACAGCGTCATCGAGGCGGCGCAGAAGTCGCTGCGTACAAGCTGGCGATGGACTGGAAGCTGTCCTGCTCGCTGCACCCGGAATACCGCACGCTGCCGATGGTCTGGTACGTGCCACCGCTGTCGCCGATCTGAGAACGCCGCCGAGGGGCACAACATCGGCAGCGACGGGTGATCCCGGACGTGGAGTCGCTGCGCATCCCCGTGCAGTACCTGGCACAACCTGTCACCGCCGGCGACACCGCGCCGGTGCTGCTGCTGGCGCTCAAGCGCTTGCTGGCGATGCGCGCCTACAAGCGCGCTGAGCACGTCGAAGGCCGCCAGGACCTGGAGGTGCTGGCCAAGGTCGGGTTGAGCGTGGAGCAGGTGGAGGAGATGTACCGCTACCTGGCTATCGCTGCCAACTACGAGGATCGCTTTCAGATCCCCAGCGCGCACCGCGAGGAAGCGCTTCGATGCTCTCTGCCGAGCGTTCCGGCTGCGGCTTCAGCTTCGGCAACGATGTTCCGGCGGCAGCAACTCCGCCGTCAACCTGTTCGGCGGCAAGCCGACCAACCGCCGCGCGACGTGATCCAGGTCGCAGATCCAGGAGTGAGCGCCATGAACGATCACAGCCAACTGTCTTTCGCCTGCTCGCCCTGCTGCTCGACTATCCACGCGCCGAGCTGCGCGAGGAGAGCCCTCGGCCTGCATGCGCTGATCCGCACCTGTGAACTGGGTAAGCCGGAAGTATGCTGCGTCGACGGCCCCGCGGCGTTGCTCAACGAGCTTCCGCCAGGGCGACCTGCTGACGTCCAGGCGCTACATGACGGTTCGAGCGCGGCCGCTCGGTTCGCTGCTGCTCTTCGAGTTAACGTCCACGGCGAGAGCCGCGACCGTGGCCAGGCGATGGTCGACCTGCTCGACCGCTATACCGGGGCCGGCCTGCAGATCGACGTACCGGAGCTGCCGGACTACCTGCCGCTGTACTGAATACCTGTCGCTGCTGCTGCTCCGCGGTGGCCAGCGTAAGCTGGCCTCGCCGAAGTGGCGCACATCCTCGTTCGCTGGCGCTGCGCCTGGAGGAACGCGGCAGCGCCTACGCGGCGATTTTCGAGGCGTTGCTGGAACTCGGCGGCGAGCGCCTGACCTCGGCGGTGTCGCGACCAGGCCCAGGAACAGCGCGACGACAGCCTGAGGCCATCGACCGGGCCTGGGAGGAAACCCCGGTGAGCTTCACCGACCCCTGCCGGCGGCCGCTCGTCGAGCAGCGGCCGCCGTCCGACGGCGTCCACCGAACAACCATTGTACCGGGTCGCCCAGCCGGTACCGCAGATGGCACCGCGCGGCCCGCGAAGGAGTCTGGAGCATGTCGACCAATCTTCTGTTCTTCGATCTATCCTCATGCCGTTGTTGATCTGCCGGTTCGTAGTTGCTGGGCGCGCTTCGACCTCTCGCAGTACACCTGGAAGGCCGACCCAGCCAGATGCCTTCGTAAGAAGGGCATGCGGGTATACAGCAACCTGTTCCACGTCGGCGTGCTGTTCATCCTCGCCGCCACTTTCTGTCGCCTGCTGACCCCGGCCTCGGTCTACCACCACCTGATCAGCACCGAGAACAAGCAACTGTTGGCGATGGTTCCGGCGGCTTCTTCGGCGCGTTCTTCGCTTCATCGGCCTGAGCGGACCGATCCTGTGCCGCTCTCGATCGACGCGCGGGTGCGCGCCACCGGCAACGCCTTCCCGACCTGATGATCCTGCTGGTGCTCTACGCCCAGCTGATCCCGGCCTCTCCACCATCGTCGCCTGGACCTATCACATGGATGGCTCGGTGATGGCAGGATGTCAGCGATTGGGGCCCAGGCCATCGTCACCCTGGTGTCCGCTGGCGGCGGCCGAAGCCATCGCGCCGGTGGGCCTGGTCTACAAGCGCACGTCGGCCTGGGCCTGACCCTGTTCGTGCTGTTCCCCTTCACCCGCCTGGTGCAATACCGTCAGCGCGCCGGTGTGGTACCTGGGCCGGCGCTACCAGATCAGGTACGTCAGGAACAACTTGCCTAGTCTGCGCTGTCGGCGCATCCGCGCCGGCCCGCCGAACCGAGGTGATCGGATCAGCGCCGTTCCCACTACGAAGAACGCGTCGAGAAGGTCGAACTGCCGCAACTGAAGGTCAACGGCGCGGCTATCGGCGAAGACCCGTTGGCCCGCGAGCTGCAATAACACCCGGCGGACAGCTACGCGCTGGCGCTGGAGGCCGCCTGCCGTGCGCCGATCGTCCGCCAGTTGCTCCTGCACGGGCCGACGCGCGGGCATCGAGGCCCGCTGCGAAGACGACGGCGAGACGCCGGAGGAAGCGCGCATCCGCCAATTGCTGGAGGAAGAGGTGCAGGTCCCGGAAGCCGGTTTTGCCGGACCTGGTACGCGGCCAATCCGGGCGCCTGTTCGGCCCTCAAGCCTGCGGTAATTGCGCCATAAGCGTTGGCTCTGCGCGCCGACGTATCTGGAAGGCCGCGAGACGGCGCGCAAGCAGGCCGCGGAGCTGCTCGACGAGTTGCGCGGCATCCTGAGCGCTTCGTCGACCTGGCCCGGCGTTTCTCCGCCCGTCCGTCAGCAGCGCGCGACCTCGGCTGGACCGGAGCCGGGGCAGACCGGTCTCGAATTTGCAGCGCCTGTTGCGCCGCGCGCCCGCTGCTCGAGCATCCGCTGGAAAGCCGCCATGGCCTGCATGTGGTGGAACTGTTGGCAAGTGAGGGCGGCGAGCTGCTCGACTTCGACGCGGCCTGCGCGCAAATCGCCGCGCACCTGCAAGCGCAAGTGTTGCAGCGTCGTGGGCAGTACATCGGCGTGCTGGCGGGAGACGCCTGCATCGAGGGCTTCGCCTTCGGGGGCGCGGATGGGGCGCTGGTGCAATAGGTTTCGGCGCCGTTGTTTCCTCTTCCTCCCGCACATCACCGGAGTACCCAGGACATGACCGACTGGATCGATGGCCAAGGCCGACAGATCGACTACCTGCGCCCGTCGGTCACCGACCGTTGCGATTTCCGCTGTGTCTACCGTACGGCCGAGTGACATGCGCTTCCTGCCGCGCCAGCAGGTGCTGACCCTGGAGGAGATCGAGCGGGTCGCCCGGCTGTTCGTCGCCGGCGGCGTGCGCAAGCTGCGCCTGACCGGCGGCGAGCCGCTGGTGCGGCCCGGCATCGTCGGCTCAGGTGCGAGCGTCCTGGCGGCACTGCCGGGGTTGCGCGAACTGTGCATGACCAGCAACGGCTCGCAACTGGTGCGCCACGCCCGGCCGTTGTACGACGCCGGCCTGTCGCGTCTCAACATCAGCCCGACACTTCGATCCGCTGCGCCTGGGCGATCACCCGCAACGGCGAGCGCTGGACAGAAGGTGCTGGCCGGCATCGACGCCCA
Organism: Teinopalpus imperialis; assembly: GCA_029286865.1. Taxonomy (NCBI): domain Eukaryota; kingdom Metazoa; phylum Arthropoda; class Insecta; order Lepidoptera; family Papilionidae; genus Teinopalpus; species Teinopalpus imperialis. Next base: position 2,389 of record JAGSMU010000818.1, on the reverse strand, counting down.
GGCCGCCGGTTTCCGCCGACTGCTGAACGCGGGTGGTGATGAAGGCGCAACGTTGATGAGGTGCCGGCGCTGGTGACTTCGCCATCGCTCCGCGGCCTGATATCGCCTATCGAGGAGATGCCGCTTGGCCAGGTCGGCTGCGAACGTGGCGAGCTTCACCTTAGTGACGAAGTACGCGCGTTGATCGCTCCAGCGCCACGCCTTGCTCGACAGCGCCGAGCAGAGCGGCGGGCCGGCGGCGCCATGCGCCTGGTCGAGCATCCGCAGACACGCATCGGCTTCATCTCGCCGCACCTTTCGCAATAACTTCTGCGCCACCTGCAACCGCCTGCGCCTGACCGTCGAGGCCGCCTGCTGCTGCTCGGCCGAGCATTCGCTCGACCTGCGCGCGCCGCTGCGCCGCCACCCGCTGCACGACGGCCGTTGCTCGGAAGCGATCGGCGAGGCTTCCAGCGCAAGCCGGCGCGCCATGAATCTGCGCCGCCGGCGAGGTGCAGGTGCTGCGCTTCATGAACATGAGCGGCGGCTGAGGCGACTCAGGGCGTAGCCAGCGGGCCTTCGCCAGGGGCCAGGGCGAGGCCGCTCTTCTGAATAGCAGGGTCTCGCTGCTGTACAGTCTCACTCCCAGGAAAACATCACGGCATAACCGTCGCTGGAGCTGCGCGCGGGCGATCACATAGCTGTAGCGGCTTGCAGTCGAAAAACCGGCGGGCTCGCAATCAGCGCGATTTGGGCTCAGATTATCTGCGACCGACGGTGGAGGCGGGCTCACATTAATTGCGAGCGAGCTTGCAATCCGTGCGCCGGGCTTGCAATCCGTTGTTACCGCGGGCTCAGGCTTCCCCTTTTGCGACTGACGCTCATACCTGTAATCCGGCACTTTGCATCTTTTCCTGCAACCGAAAAATGTCGGTGCGGGTAACCAATTTCTTTTCCATCGTGGGGCGGCGCAGATCGTTACACAGCTTGGGATGCCAGCCAGGACAATGGACAAGCGTCGCCGGCTGCTGTCGTCTTCGGCCAGTTCGAGCAGTCGTTTGTGACCGGTCAAGGTATGGCCATTGGAGATCATGGGCTTCATCAACGAACAGGGGCCACGGGCGCTTGCTCTTCTTACCAGTTCGTGCCAGTTCGCGATCCCGTTGATCTGGGTGGGAATGCGTACCTGTTTCTGGGTGAAAGGTTACAGAAGAGCGCGGCGATGAAGGTAGGCCAGCTTGATAAGTTGTGCTTCCCCGATGGCCATCGATCTGACCTGCGACTTCTTTCTCTTCCAGCAGGTGCTGGTTAAACGACGCAGTATCACCGTCTCGCCGCTGCCGATCACACTTTACACAGGGCGATCAGCCGGCCTTCGAAGATGGCGCCGCGGGATGTCTCTCATCAACTGCTGATGATGGGTGGTTTCTGAAATAGCCCGCCTGATTCGAGGGGGCTCAGTCCGTGTAGCCAGGGTCTCGCCCAAGCAAAGCACCTGGTCGATGAAGGCGCGGTCATCCATTGAGTTTGGCCAGCGGCATTGCCAGTCTCGGCGATAGCCGGTTTACCGCAATGCGGATTCCTGGGCTCGGAAACGAAGGGCTGGATGGGGAGCGTCGAGTCAGTGAACCGGCTCTAGTCGTACATCTTCCCGGAAAGCGCCGCGATCGGCAGCCCCAACCGGTCCGCGAGAGATCGGATACGAGCCGAGCGCTCGGTCTGCCTTTGCTGCGCTTGAGCCCGGTAGCGGTGCTGCACCGGTGGTGAGGACCGAACCGTCGCCATCGAACTCGGCATGCAGCCTATCGTCGAACAACAGTCTTCAGAGCAGCACGACGTAGTCGCCACTTCTGGCCTGCCTGTACGCGCGGTACCGTCGGTGGTGATTCGGGCATCAGGCCCGACTTTGCGCCGCTCGGGCTCCTGAGCAAAGCGGCAGAACTGATCCGCGAGTTAATATTTCACTTGATCCCTCTGCTGGCAATACGGGTGATCCAGTCCTCGATCCGTGAAAGGGGTTCGGCACGATGTGTTCGTTTGGTTGTAGGTGCGCACTAGGTAGCGCAACAGCCACCGTTGGCCTGGGCTTCGGTTTCCGGCTTGTGGAAGTGGTACAGGGTCTCGTGGCTTCCTTCACCGTGCGCGGAAAGGACGTTCGACCTGCCTTCGAGCGGGCCGTGGTGCGCGTTCCATCCTGCTTTTCGGCAGGGATGTGTCTGCCACTGATGCCCAGCGCCCGCATGACGCCTTTCCTGGAAAACGCGCGACGCTTGGCCACCGGACCGTTGTCCAGATAGATCAGTTTGGGCCGGCCCCTGAAAGGAAAACTCGGGTCCGCTTTCGGCGCCATCGAGTTGAACAGAAACGAAGTGCGCCGTCTCCGCATCTCCTCACCATAAACGCAGTGGTG
>JAGSMU010000817.1:0-11988 GCA_029286865.1 Teinopalpus imperialis | reverse complement strand
GTATTCCTGGTAGCCGAGCGCTCGGTCTGCCTTTGCTGCGCTTGAGCCCGGTAGCGGTGCTGCACCGGTGGTGAGGACCGAACCGTCGCCATCGAACTCGGCATGCAGCCTATCGTCGAACAACAGTCTTCAGAGCAGCACGACGTAGTCGCCACTTCTGGCCTGCCTGTACGCGCGGTACCGTCGGTGGTGATTCGGGCATCAGGCCCGACTTTGCGCCGCTCGGGCTCCTGAGCAAAGCGGCAGAACTGATCCGCGAGTTAATATTTCACTTGATCCCTCTGCTGGCAATACGGGTGATCCAGTCCTCGATCCGTGAAAGGGGTTCGGCACGATGTGTTCGTTTGGTTGTAGGTGCGCACTAGGTAGCGCAACAGCCACCGTTGGCCTGGGCTTCGGTTTCCGGCTTGTGGAAGTGGTACAGGGTCTCGTGGCTTCCTTCACCGTGCGCGGAAAGGACGTTCGACCTGCCTTCGAGCGGGCCGTGGTGCGCGTTCCATCCTGCTTTTCGGCAGGGATGTGTCTGCCACTGATGCCCAGCGCCCGCATGACGCCTTTCCTGGAAAACGCGCGACGCTTGGCCACCGGACCGTTGTCCAGATAGATCAGTTTGGGCCGGCCCCTGAAAGGAAAACTCGGGTCCGCTTTCGGCGCCATCGAGTTGAACAGAAACGAAGTGCGCCGTCTCCGCATCTCCTCACCATAAACGCAGTGGTGGTATTCCTGGTAGGCCACACCGCTTCGTGGACTTTGGCGACGACGATTTCCGCCCCAAGCTCGGCGAGCTTCCTTGGCCTTCCGAGTGAGTCTCACCGGCGACCACCAACGTCGTCAGCGCAACAGACGACATATACGCTAAGCGGGGAGCTCGACTCGCAGAACAGAGTCGTATATTCACGCAATGGGCCCAAAACCGACCCTGTGGGAACCCCACACTGATCTCCCTCCGGACGGTACCGTCTCGTCCACGTACAAGATGTACCTGTCGCGCAAGTAGTCCATGATCACGCTGCAGGAACACCATGGTGTACAAGTCCTCTATCGCGTCCCAGGCAGGAGCCAGCGCTGACGATATCAATATTTATCGCCAACGCCACGCCGCCCCGGGACAACCTTTTTTTTTTTCGTGGGAAATGCTCTACGCATACCCGCCCCTCGCGGGGACGAGAGCGGTTATGTCGACTCGCACCGACCAAAAACCCCACGGTGTTCCATCGCTCCACCCAGTTGTGCATGCGGGTACGCTGTGAGCATTCTTCCGCTTGCACAGCTGGTGGCGGCCAGTTGTGCGGCCCCGGCAGATTTGATCTCAGGTTGAGAGCGCGGGAACACCGGGCGCGCTCACCTCGCTGACTCGTGCTGAGCGACAAACCTCCCCGTGTCCTCATCACTCGAGTCGTAAGGGGAATTGAGTACGCCTACGCCTTCACCTTTCCCCTGCGGCGGCTGTGGAGTGGTCCTGGGATTCGACGCTTCCTCCTCCATCGGCTGGCTGGTCGGTTGCCGAGGTGGCAACGGGCGGACCGGCCTTTTCAGACCTTTGAAGGCGCTTGCAGGCCTTCCCCCCATCCTTATGTCCGCCGGTTTTGCGGCGACGCACACGGCACAACGCGGGGCAGTGGAGGATTGCAGCCGCCTTGTGGCCAGGTTGACCACAGCGGGCAGGCAGCACAACTCCCCCGGTCGATCGGTGCGTCACACTGAGCCTCACGTGTCCTGGCCTCAAAACAAGCGGAACATCTCAGAGGTGAGGCTCTATGAGCTTCACCTCGGCCGCCACCACGAGACGGCAGGCCCCCGGCAGCCACCTTTTTGGCGGCAGCCACGGGCACCGACCCAGGCTATCCCAAGGCCTGCGGGATACCGCAGGACCCTCACTGCACTTCACACTTCCTTGGGACAGCCGCCAGCCAACGCTACAGCCGCCACCACTTCCCACAGACACCGAGTCTGCCAAGACCCGACACTTTAATCTCGGCGGTCTTTGCCGGTCTTGAGACCCGGACCGCTTTTGCCTGCTGCGGTGAGAACTTCCCTCAGTTTCTGGGCTAGGGCGTCCGCTTTACTTCGCTGGCGCCAGGGATCTCGAACATGCGAGCCCCGTGGCGCAGACGCGGAAGCGCATCTCAGTTATTCCGAGGGCGGCAAGATTGTGGATTTTTGGCTTTCCTCGCCTCGGTAATAACTGCGACGTACGTGACGCCCGCTGCCACAGCTTTCCGGCTCCAGTGTCACCACATCACAGGTGACGATCGCGGAGTCGCGATCTTGACTGCCCTCTTGCCAGGTCTGCCGGGACTCTTTGCCGCCTTCCCACCTCTTCTTTTTGAGTCCCTTCACCACCGTTGTCCATGGTTGCTCCACACCGTGGCGATGGTGGCAGAGGCCGGGGACTCAGCTGTCTTCTTTGGCCCCTCCGCGGCTCGTTCGTCTCCTCCCATGGTGTGCTTCGGGGCCCCAGAAGACCCCGCGACAGCCGCTTCACCTCTGCGCGCGCCTTGATACGTGTTCTGCGGTGGCCGGTGCCTGCAGGGGAAGGCGATGGATCGGACGATGGACCGGGCAACGCTTCCGTCTCTTTATCCGCCGCCACGGTGGGCGGTGACGCGTTTCTGGTAGGAGACGGTCTTCCAGCGCAGTACCTTATGCTGATCATTGACCCCACCTGGTCAATGATCGAACGCGCCAGCCCTTCTACCTATTCCTCGGCTTGTGTGTTTGTCGGTCGACCTGCATCCGCAGGTAGCCACTCTTCCTCAATTGCGACACTTCGCCTTGGAGGCGAGCGTTGTCCGCCCGCAGCTTTCTTCGTCTCCTCAGAGGTACAAAGTTGCTGCAGAGTTCGGTGGTTCCGCTGCTCGCAGCCCTTCAGCGCCTTCACCCAGATGCCTTCAGGTTTTTCGACCTTGTGGCCACCATGGAGATGACGCCGACGCTGTCCCTTATCCCTTGCAGCCTGATGTTACTCGAAGTCGCCATCGTTGGATGACGACTCCGAAAGGGTTGACTTCTGCCGGTGCGAGCTGACGAGACGATGAGGCAACTTCTGCCTTCCGCCTCCAACCTCTCTCCTCTCTCCCAGCCTCCACCAATGCCATTTTGCCCGGGCAAGCCCTTTCCACATACTGCTTCAGTAGCTGAGGCCGCCTCAAATCTCTCTTGGCAGATGTTGTGCCCTGCTTCTCCCTAATTTGGCCCGTTACCAGACCGCCGTCAATAATTGCGTCCTTAGAAGGACGTTTCCTCCCTTTGTTTCTTTCTTCTCGTCGAATGACTTACGCTGACATGAGTCGCCCGTATCATCGTCACTATCTACCACATATTTTGATTTGATTTTGGTACTCATATTTGTTCTACCGGTTTGACGAAAAAACGGTCGACCCTCGGGTTACGCCTTTCCGAGGGCAAGACTGCTACCGTGGGGGCGTCCGGTACCCACAGGTTTTAAGACTCGCTGGTTCGATTTTTTATAGAGATTTACTCCTCGCGGCCGGCTTTGCTGGCAGGTCTCCGCCCGCTGCACTTCACGCCCCATAATCGTCAACACTGGGGTTCTGGAAGAGAGTCTACAGCGGGTTACGGCGCGCTGGGAGAGCCGACGCACTCCCCAGTTTGGACGGTTGGATGCCCGGCGGCAGTGTGAGTGCACACCGAGCCCGTCCCTCCACCGCGAGCACAGGCACTGAAACGATATATCGTCACCAGTTCCTAATACTCCACCATCATTTGTTGCTCTTTTCCTCGATATTTTGATCAAGGAGAATGCAACCTCCACCCGCGCATTGGACACTGAGAACGACGGTCGTCACCAGTCTCTAATGCGCACCATCGGTCGGTTGCCTTCTCCGGATACGGAAATCAAGAGGAAATGCAACCCCCAGCCACTCCGCTGTGCCTCCGCTTATCAGAGGACACGAGCAGCTTATCCCCTGTCAGAACATCTGCCACTGGCAACAACGTATCATCACCAGTGCCCAGGGTGCACGTCCCGGCGTTGCCTTCCCCAGATACACAGTATCAAAAGGGAAATTCAACGACAGGCACCCCGAGGAGGTTTTCTGACGTGGGCACCCTCGCCCCGGGACAACCTAACCTAACCTAACCTAACCTCCAACCTAACCTAACCTAACCTAACCTAACCTAACCTAACCTAATCCCATCCTTAACCTAACCCAACTTCCAACTCTTTTTTTTTTTACATGGGGAAATGCCTACGCATACCCACTTCTGCGGGCAGGTTGGCGTCGGACTCGCACTGACTAAAACCCCATGGTGTTCCCTCCGTCGCGTATGGCGGGTCACGGGAACGCTTTCGCACACCTCCGCGACCCTGCTCGAGGCTGTGGCCGGCCGGCCCTCCTTCGAGGACATCCTCTCCACCCTCTTCCGGCAAGGGCGCGCCGGAACACGGACGCGCCTTCCAACTCGGCCTCCTTCTGTGGCGGGAAGCGACTCCCCTGAGTCCGCCCCCAGAGGCCATGGGGGCCAGGAAACCCCAGCCCCTCGCGGCGGATCTGGTGGATAGGCTCCGCCGCCAACCAATGTTCGGCCGCGGAGGACAGGGAGAGCGGCAGGATCAACCACACTCCACTGAACCCGCGGCCCCACCATCGCTTCTGGTATCAGCGGTGCGACTCCCCGCTTGAGTCGCGGGAGGATAGGGAGATACACTACCTCCCCTCCGGGCGATTTCCGCCTCGCTGCGGATGGTGCGTTAGACGGCCTCACTCCGTCCATCCGCACCCTGCAGCCCACCGACACGCATCCAGGGCGGGCTCCACTCCAGCCCGCCCCGAGCGAAGCTTCCCCGGCCGGCCTTAGAACGCCTTAGGCCGGCCAGTTCCTCTAGCTTCACCGTGGTTAACTCCCACACCACGGTTACTAAGCCCCCCGCTACGACAGCGTGGGAACTCCATCGGGGAACCGAATCAACCTAACCTAACTCTAACCTAACTCTAACCCCTCAGTCGCGCCGACGTCCGACCCGTGCGCACGTTTCTCGAGGCGCTCCGTGTTCTAAAATCTAATAAAATAGCCGCTAGTTCAAAATATAGTAAGTTATATATCAAAAGACGCGGAAAATTACGCTGAACAGTGTAGTTCTTTGAAGAGTCTGGTGAGCTGCCCTTTCAGCCAAGAATCGGATTTTCCGAAAGGTAAGTTACTTTACTTCTTTACTTTTACTGAAAGACTTTTAAACGAAAACAGGTTATGTTCGTATTCTTTATCCGGTGCTGTGCGGTGTTTATTTGTGCTGATAGACCATCACCCCAGCTCTAATTAGACTCCATCAACATCCACCCGACACAAAAACTGGGTGGATTTGCAACAGTTATAAGGACTCAAAACGATCGGAATACGCACACCAACGAAAAAGACAAACAAAACCGTACGTGAGGACTCCTTCCGAATGCAACACCTGGATGCGCGAACGAAGACACAGACAAAATGTCAAACGTCTCTAGAGGTGGATGTTGTCTCTACGATCAGCACTCCGTGGTTCTAGGCGAAGGGCAGCACAGGTACCGCCTCCGACACCAGACGATCATTTCACAGTATTCAGCACTTAGTGATACTTCTGACGAACCTTAAACTCTCAGGGAAATCTAGTACATTGACGGTCTGCCAGAAACAGAGGATAGCACCTTCCCAGGAAGCAAAGACTCCGCAAACTATCAGCGGAGGGCACAGAGAGAAAACACAGACGACTACTAAGTATGCGGGATCTGTTTAATGAGGGTGATTTGGCCTGCCTCCATAAGGCCACTGAACTTGAACAACTCTAGAAACCTGGAGGACAGACATTAAAATGGAATACTCAGGCGAGTAGAGAGGCTCCTCTATCAGCTGGTCAAGGAGGCAGAGAAAGATAGGAGTACAGGGACAGAGATAGGATAAGGAGAAGAAGGCGATAGAACCGAACAGGGACACGAGACAAGAAAGAAGAAGTAGAAAGCACATTTTAAGAAAGTTAGAGGAACACGGAAAGCTTCTAGAAGAAAAACAAAAGGAAATGGAAAACTAACGGAAGAGTTAAAAAGACAAGAAATTAGGGAAGAAAAAGATCGTACGCAAGTGGCAGCCAACCACAGACGAGGATCACTCAGAGAATACGGCAGTACACTCCTGTGGTGATCACCTCCAACGATGAAAAGGAAACGGAGACCAGGTGATGGATAAAATAAGAAAGGTGGTTAATGCCAAAGAAGAGGGATTAAAGATAGACAAAATTAGGAAAGCAAGAGATAGAAAAGTAATATTGGGTTGCAAATGCTCAAGACGAAATTAAGAAAATAAAAGAAAAAATACAAAAGGCAGGAACAAGCTTAAAAGTCGAGGAAATCAAAAATAAAGATCCATTAATCATATTACGTGACGTGATGCAATACAACAGTGCGATGATGAATTATAAGAGCGTTGTACAGCAAAAACAGGGCATCTCTTGAAAGATATAGAAAAGACAATGACAGATGGAAGTCAAATACAGGAAGAGGACTAGGAATCCGCCTCACATCGCACGTAGTCTTGAGGGTTTCTCCGCCGATATGGACCAGTCTTACTCAAGTGGGTATTACATGTAGATCTCCAGAGAGTAAGAGGAGGATCAATCACCGCTCACAGTGCTCACGATGCCTGGGGCATGGACACATAAAGCGGTATGCACGGAGACGATGATGTGTGCAGTCACTGCGAGGTCCACACCTCAGAGCAGAGTGCACTGAAATGCCTCTGGAGATACTCATCGTGCTGTAACTGCTCGAAGGCAGGACTGACAGGAGAAACCACAATGCATTCAGTTCGACTGCCCTGTCAGAAGGAAATGGGAGACACTAGCGAGGTCCACCATAGCCTACTGCTAAGGGCGTCCCTACTGTACACAGCGATCGTGGCCACCAATATCGCGTCATCCGTCAACATGCAGAGAGCCGAACCAGACAGCAGAGCCTATGACCGAGGCATTACTCGCAAGTTGACCTTGGCAATGGCGCAAGAGCCTTTATCGGGAGGATAGGGAGATGAAACAATATCGAGGAGTACGGACAATGTTAACACGCGAGGAGCCCTAACTCCGAGCGGGCGACAAAGCTGCCATTGTAGTGTCTTTCGATGGAGCCATCCAGATCACCATGTCCCGACTTGACAACCAGAATATCGCAGTTGCCAAGTTGAGGGATTGGTCTGGGAGGTCGGGGTAGTCTCCGCATACCCTGGAGGGTGATAAGCCTATCGCCCCTATCTTAACGACATCACGGCCGCGTAGTAGGCAGGCACCAGAGACGCGATATTGGGTGGGGATGTGAACGCATGGAACTCTTGGTGGGGAAGTCGAAGACGGACAAGAGAGGAACAGAGGTAGTTTTAATGCTCGACGAGCTTGAGCGCCCACCTACTCAACAGGGAACTGAGCCCACTTTCGACACCATCAGGGGCGGCAGAAGATTTACCAGCCATGTGGACGTGACAGCTTGCTCGGCTTAATCCCTTCTAGGGAGGATCGATGGCTGGCGCCTGGAAGATGGAGGACAACCCGACCAGGCCATCCTATTTGAAATTAATATACACAACAATAGAACCATAGAATAAAGAACACGACAAGAAAATTACAATAACAGAAAAGCATTTGAGATGAGTCTGTAAGGAACTCGCCCAATTTTGGCAAAAACAACGAAATAAATATAACCAAAATAGAAGAAATTAAAAATACAGAAGATTTGGAACAAATACCAACAAACCAACAAGCACCATACAGGAAACGTGAAAAACACTAAAAAGCCAGCAGTAAGAATTTATAGGATTGCCCTGGTGGATTTGGTGGAACTCACTAACCCCAAAAAAGAGGTGTCCGTGAAAAGCGCAGAATCTCTCTTGCGCTGCACTGATCCGCCGAGAGTGGTTGTCGAGCAGTACTGAGGCTGGCGAAAACTATTTCTTGAAGTAAAGAGCGCAAACCATTAGCTGGAAGGCCTTCTGCGGCTGTAAGATAGGAGTCGATGTGGGACGGTATGAGCACGGTGATTGACGTACAGCGGTGGAGACAAGAGGACGTTCCTCTACGAAATGGAGCAGTACTGAGGGCAGGAGTCGGCCAAAATTGCTGGCCGATACGTTCTATCCAGAGTGATAATCCCGCCAACGACGACGTGGAACACAAGCAAGTAAGAGAAATTGCAGATACAATAAATGAGGGGCTGCGTGATGACTCCGGCGCAACCCACCATTCACTCAAGAGCGAACTGCTGTGGGTCATGTCACGTTCAATCCAAAAAGGCGCCTGGAATGGACGGCCTTACCCGACATCTGCTGTAATGGCAATCACACTGACCCTGACTCTGTTCCTCGCACTCCTATGAACAAGTGCCTAAGTCTTCTTCTTACTCCTTCTGCAAGGTGGAAGGAAGCCATAGAATATACGGAAGCCGGGAAAGGACACATACGCGACCTCTAAGTCCTACAGACCCATAGGTCTCTTTGCCGGTACTGGGTAAGATCTGCGAAAAGATGGTTGTCCAGAGAATCAGGTGGCACATAGTGCCCCAGATCAGTGACAGCCAGCATGGTTTCATGCCGCAACGTAGTACCGAAGACCCTCTGTGCCATGATGGGACACCCAAATGATCGGCTTCGTGAGAAAAGCTCATTGTTTTGGTGTCGCGACATAGAGGAGCATCTGGATAATGCGTGGTGGCTCATGATCAGACTCAGATCGGCGGAGACCGGATGCCCGGTGGACCTGAGGCGCCTAATTCGACAGCCATTCAGCGATCGATCAGTGCGCGTCGGGTTCGCCGGTGCGGAATGGGTCAAGGTACGACAAAGGCAGGCGTATGATCCATTGGGGGTCCGCTGTAGAACCTGCTGCTTAATCCTTCTGGAAGAATTAGCAGAGGGGGTATTGTCAGGCCTTTGCTGATGACGTGGTTTTGATTATCCTTGGGGACAATGCACCAGCGCAACGGAGAGCCGAACCGGTACTCGATTATGTTCGGGGTGGGGGTCAAAAATAAACTAAACTTCGCACACAAAAACTGGGCTATGGTAGTGACGAGGAAGCTGAAGTTTGACTCACCACTCCTGACCATGGCGGTGTGAGGATCGAGCTCTCCCAAGAACATCAAGATACTCGGCCTCACAGTGCGGACACGGACTCACGTTCAACGCGCACATTGCAATGTGTGTCGGAAGGCGCAGAGTCTGTCGTCCAACCGTCGAGGGCCGCTAAGGTCCAATGGGATTGAACCCCGGAGGTGGTTAGAACCATTTATACGGTGGCGGTGGTGGAGCCGACGATCATGTACGCTGCGGGCGCATGGGCGTCGGCGACACTAAAAAGGTCTGCCAGAAAGCAGCTGACTCCGTGCAGAGAGGTTTGTCCAGAAGATTGTGAAATCGTATAGGACCGTCTCCCCAGACCAGCCCTGCTGCTAGCCGGATTGCTTCCCCGATATAAGGATCGAAGCAGCCTTTACCAAGTAAAGAGAGGTATCGCGGCGAGTGGTAGGGACAGGATATGGGAGGATTAGACCCCTACGCCGAGATGCCACATCCCGCCGAAAGGCTGAGCTGGACTTCACCTGCATGGGGGACGGTGTGGATTTGCCTACGCAAGACGAGGCTACCGTCCGAATTTACACCGACGGTAGTAAAATCGAGGAAAGTCGGAGCGCACTATCCATTTGGATAGGCGCGCCGAGAAGAGTACCCGAAAACTCAAGCTGCGCATTTACTGCACCGTCTACCAGGCGGAATTAAGGCAATCAGTGAAGCTACCGAGTGGGCATCACCACGGCACACTGCACGGAACTTCAGGTCTATTGCGATTCCAGGTCCGCCTCCAAACGGTTATTAACCCGGATTCCCGCATCCCCTCGCGGTGAAAGACGACAAAACATCTGTACATTGCGGGACGTGGGAAGAATATCTCCCTAACATGGGTGAAAGCCTACGCAGGTTTGAGGGGAACGAGGGCGGATTTAGAACTTTAAAGAGGTTGCACTAAGACCAAGAGGACCCTGACTACGATCGATGCCCGTCCGTTCGTCAAGCGACAAATCCGTTTGAGTCGGTTGATGAATGGAACAGGAGGTATCGAGGAGGGGTGACACGGCTTCCGTCACCAAAGCCTTCTTCCCGGACGCGTCAGAAGCCTTCAGCGTAATTAAACCTGAGATGGAGTTTGTCTGTGCAGGTGTTCACGGGCCACGGCGGTTTCTCCGAATACTTGAACCGGGCTTCAGGTGTAAAGAGAGTCTGTCGTGTGTCTGCTGTGATGACACCATCAAGGAGGATATCTGCACCTCATAACGGGAGGTCCTGTCAACGCAGGGGAGGGTCACCGTTGAGAGCTACACAGGTTTAAAAGTAACAATAAATAACTTGCCAGTCCCATCAGTAGCAGAGATTTTAGCCAGAAATTCTGCATTTCTGCAAGCGTGTGGCGATGAGTTATACGACAAAAATAAAACAAACAATGTATATGATGTTATACGCGGTGAATATTTAGTTATATATACTACATAGTAACTAAATTTAGAACTATATATATATTAAGTTTGACTAAGAAGAAACATATATAAGAATAGAATACGATGTATACAGAGATAAGACTCGATCAAAAATATGTATGATAATGTTAGAAAAGAACAAAAAGTCCCTGAGTTATCATGTCAGGGTAATACATGCAAGGGTCTTCCCAGAATGAGGGTTCAAAAAAAAAAACTCAACTCAACCTTAACCTTTTTTTTTTTTTTTTTTCGCGGGGAAATGCCTACGGCATACCGCCCCCGCGGGGACGAGGGCGGGTTATGTCGGGATTCGCACCGACTAAAACCCCACGGTAAGTTCCTTCTCTGCTCCACCCACTGTGCATGCGGGTACGCTGTGAGCATTCTTCCGCGCACAGCTGGTACGGCCAGTTGTTCAGCCCTGCAGATTGACCCCAGGGCGAGAGCGCGCGGGAACATCAAGGCACCACCTCGCAGATCAGTGTTGAGCTTATCGAGACCTCCCCGCGTCCATCGCTCGAGTCGTAAGTGTGGGAATTGAGTACGCTTTACGCCTCACCTTTCCCCTTCGCGGCGGCTGTGGAGTGGTCCCAGGGTCGTGGACGCCTCCATCGGCTGGCTGGTTGGTTGCCGAGGTGGCAACGGGCGAACGGCCTTTTCCGGCTTTGAAGGCGCTTTGCAGGTCTTCCCCATTCTGTGGTCCGCCGGTTTTGCGGCGACGCACGGCACAACGCGGGAAGTGGAGACCGTGCCGCCTGTGGCCAGGCTGACCACGGCGGCAGCACAGCCCCCCGGTCGATCGGTGCGTCGCACTGAGCCCTCACGTAACCTGGGCCCTCAAAACAGCGGAGAAAATCTTCAGAGGTGAGGGCTCTACGAGCTTCACTCAGCCACCACCCACGAGACCATTATCAACGTCCTGCGCAGTCACCTTTTGGCAGCAGCTACGACACCGAACCAGGCTATACCGTGGCCTGCGGGATACCATTGCAGAACCTTCGCTACACTTAATAGTGTCCCTGGGACAGTCGCCAGCCAACGATACAGCCGCCACCACATCCTCCACAGAGGCCGAATCATCTGGCCAGATACCTTTGACTTCGGCTGGTCTTAGCCGGTCTAGACACCTGACCTCTTTGCCCGCTGCGGTGAACACTCCTCAACCTTTGGCGAGGGCGTCCGTCTTGTTCCCCTGCTGTTCGCGCCGGGGATCTCGAACATACGAGCCCCCGTGGCGCAGGTAGATTCGGAAAACGCATCCTCGGTTATACCGAGGGCAGCGAGGTTTATTTTCGCCTTCGCCTCGGTAATCACCTCAATGTATACTAAGGTTAGCAGCCTGGCTGCAGGGTCAACACAGCGCATTATCGTGAGTCGCAATCTTTACCGCCCTTTCTCTTTTGCGGGTTCGCCGGGACCCTTTGCCGCCTTTCCGGCCCTGCTTCTGGGTCCCTTCCTCTTCACCACCGTTGTCCATGGTTGATCC
>JAGSMU010000082.1:102500-127257 GCA_029286865.1 Teinopalpus imperialis | reverse complement strand
AAGGAATAAAGAAATAAAGATAAAGATAAGAATAAAGAATAAAGAGATAAGGAATGAGAGATAAAGAGATAAAGGAATAAAGATAAAGATAGAGATAAAGAGATAAAGATAAAGGAATAAAGAATATGTAGATAAAAGATAAAGATAAGAGATAAAGATAAGAGATAAGGAATAAAGAGAATGAGAATGTCAATCCCAACTCTAACTCTAATCCCAACTTAACTCTAACTTAACCTAACTCTTAACTCTTAACTCTAACCTAACTCCAATCCTAAATTTGAATCCTAACCTAACTTAACTTAACTCTAACTCTAACTCAGCCCTAACTCTAACTTAAATCTTAACTTTTAACCTAATCCTAACCTAACTTAACTCTTAACTCTAACTCAATCTAACTCTAGTCTCCCAACTCAACCTTAATCCTAACTCTAACTTAAATTCTAACCTAACCTTAACCTGAATCCTAATCCCAACTTAACTTAACTTAACTCTAACTTAACTCTTAAATCTAACTCTAACCTAACCTAATCCCAACCTAATCCCAACTCTAAATCCTAACCTTAACTCCCAACTTAACTCTAACCTAACCTAACCTAACCTAACTTAAATCCTAACCTAACTCTAACCTAACTTAACTCTAATCCTAACTTAACCTAACTAACTTAACCTAACTCTAACTCTAACTTAACTCTTTAACCTTAACTCTAACCCTAGTCCTAACTTAATCCTAACTTCAACCTAACCTAACCTTAACCTAACTCTAACTCTAACTCTAACCTAACTTAACTCTGGACCTTAAATCCCAACCTAATCCCAACTCTAACTCAACCTTAACCTAACCTAACCTAACCTAACTCCCAACTTGAACCTAGTCCAACCTAACTCTGAACCTAACCTAACTCAACCTAACCTAACTCCCAACTCTAACTCTAACTTAACTTAACTGAATCTTAACCTTAACCCATCCTAACCTAACTTAACCTAACTCTAACTCTAACTCTAACTCTAACTCTAACTCTAATCTAACTCCAACTCTAACCTAACCTAACTCTAACTCCCAATCCCAATCCCAGTCCTAACCTAACTCTGAATCCCAATCCCAATCTAACTCTAACCTAATCCCATCCTAACCTAATCCCAACTCTAATCCCAACTCTTAACCTTAACCTTAACCTTAACTCTAACCTAACTCTGAATCCCAATCCCAACTCCAAATGAACTTAACCTAACCTAACTCTAACTCCAACTCCAACTCTGAATCCCAACTCTAACCTAACCTAACTTAACTTAACCTAACCTGAACTTAACCTAAATCCCAACCTAACCTAACCTAACTCCAACTCCAACCTAACCTAACCTAACCTAACCTAACCTAACCTGAATCCCAACCTAACTCCAACCTAACCCAACCTAACCTAACCCAACCTAACCTAACCTAACTCCAATCCCAACTCAATCCCAACCTAACCTAACTCCAATCCCAACCTAACCCAACCCAACCTAATCCCAACCTAACTCTATCCCAACTCTAACCTAACTCAATCCCAACCTAACCTAACCCAACTCTAACCTAACCTAACCTTAACCTAACCTAACCTAACCTAACCTAACCTAACCTAACCTAACCTAACCTAACCTAATCCCAAATCCCAACTTGAACCCAATCTGAATCCCAACCTAACCTAACCCAACTCCAACCCATCCCAACTCTGAACCTAACCTAATCCCAACCCATCAACCTGAACCTAACCTAACCTAACCTAACCTAACCTAACCTAACCTAACCCAACCTAACCTAACCCAACCTAACCCAACCCAACCCAACCCAACCTTAACCTAACCTAACCTAACCTTAACCTAACCTTAACCCAATCCCAACCTAACCTAACCTAACCTAACCTTAACCTAACCTAACCTAACCTTAAATCCCAACCTAACCTAATCCCACCTAACCTAATCCCAACCCAATCCCAATCCAACCTTAACCCACCTTAACCTTAACCTAACCCAACCCAACCTTAACCTAACTCAACCTAACCTAACTCCAACCTAATCCCAACCCAACCCACCCAACCTAATCCCAACCTAACCTAACCCAACTCCAACCCAACCTAACCCAACTCCAACCTTAACCCAACCTAACCCAACCTAACCTAACCTAACCTAACCTAACTCAACCCAACCTGAACTCCAACCCAACTCCAACCTAACCCAACCTAACCCAACCCAACCTAACCTACAACCCAACCCAACCTAACCCAATCCCAACTCCAACCTAACCCAACCCAACCCAACCTAACCTAACCTAACCTAATCCCAATCCTAAATCAAATTTAAATTTAACTCTAATCCTAACTCTAACTTAACTCTAAATCAACTCTAAATCCCAATCCTAACTTAACTCTAACTCTAACTCTAACCTAACTCTAACTCTTAACCTAACTTAACTTTAACTCTGTAACCTAATCCCAACTCTAACCTAACTCTAACTCTAAATCCAACTCTAACTTAACTCTAACTCTAACTCTAACTCTAACTTAACTCTAACCTAAATCCTAACCTAACCTTAACCTAACTCTAACTCTAACCTAACTCTAACTCTAACCTAACTCTAACCTCTAACCTAACCTAACTCTAACCTAACTCTAACCTAACTCTAACCTAACTCTAATCCTAACTCTAACTCTAACTCTAACCTAACCTAACTCTAACTCTAACCCCAACTTAACTCTAACTCTAACTCTTAACTCTAACTTAACCTAACTCTAACTCTAACCTAACTCTAACTCCCAACTCTAACTCCCAACTTAAATCCTAAATCCTAACTCTAACCTAACCTAACCTAACCTAACTCTAATCCTAACCTAACCTTAAATCCCAACTCTAACCTAACTTAAATCCCAATCCCAACTTAACTCCCAACTCAACTCTAACCTAACTCAACCTAACTCTAACTCTAATCCCAACTTAACCTAAATCCAACCCCAACCTTAACTCTAACTCCCAACCTAACTCTAACTCCCAACTCTAACTCTAACTCTAACTTAACCTAACTCTAACTTAACTCCAACTCTAACTCTAACTCTAACTTAACTTAACCTAACTTAACTTTAACTCTAACTCTAACTTAAATTTGAATCCCAACTTAACCTAACTCCCAACTCTAATCCCAACTTAACTCTAACTTAACTCTAACTCTAATCCCAACTCTTAACTCCAACTCTAATCCCAATCCCAACTTAACTCTAACTTAACTAACTCCTAACTCTAACTCTTAACTTAACCTAACTCTTAACCTAACCTAATCCCAACTTAACTCTAACTCTAACTCTAACCTAACCTAACTCCAACTCTAACTCTAATCCTAACTTAATCAAACTCTAACCTAACTCTAACCCAATCCTAACCTAACTCTAACTCCCAACTCTAACCTAACTCTAACTTAACTCTTAACTTAACTCTAACTTAACCTAACCTAAATTCTAACCTAACCTAACTCCAATCCCAACTTGTCCCACCCAACTTAACTCTAATCCTAAATCCTTAACCTAACCTAACCAACTCTAACCTAACCCAACCTAACCTAACTCTAACCTAACTCTAACTTAACTCTAACTCCAACTCTAACTTAACTCTAATCCTAACTCTAACTCTAACCTAATCCTAACCTAATCCCAACTCTTAACTCTTAACTCTTAACTCTAACCTAACTCTAATCCTAACTTAACTCTTAAATTTTAGCAGCCTGGCAAGCCTGGCCTGTAGCCTGGCCTGGCCTGGCCTGGCCTGACCTGGCCTGGCCACAAGCCCCTGGCCCTGGCCTGGCCTGGCCACCAGCCTGGCCTGGCCTGGCCTGACCTGGCCTGGCCTGGCCTGGCCTGGCCTGGCCTGGCCTGGCCTGGCCTGGCCTGGCCTGGCCTGGCCTGGCCTATTTCAGCCTAGCCTGGCCCCAGCCTGGCCTGGCCTGGCCTAGCCTGGCCTGGCCTGGCCTAGCCTGGCCTGGCCTCAGCCTGGCCTGGCCCTGCTTCTTCTTGCCTGGCCTAGCCTGGCCTAGCCTGGCCTGGCCTGGCCTGGCCTGGCCTGGCCTGGCCTAGCCTAGCCTAGCCTGGCCTGGCACAGCCTGGCCTGGCCTAGCCTGGCCTGTGGCCTGGCCTGGCCTGGCCTGGCCTGGCCTGGCCTGGCCTGGCCTAGCCTAGCCTGGCCTGGCCTGGCCTGGCCTGGCCTGGCCTGGCCTGGCCCTGGCCTGGCCTGGCCTGGCCTGGCCTGGCCTGGCTTCAGCACAACCTTTCTTCTAGCCTGGCCTGGCCTGGCCTGGCCTGGCCTGGCCTAGCCCTGGCCTAGCCTGGCCTGGCCTGGCCTGGCCTGGCCTGGCCTAGCCTGGCCTGGCCTGGCCTGGCCTGGCCTGGCCTGGCTGGCCTGGCCTGGCCTGGCCTGGCCTAGCCTGGCCTGGCCTAGCCTGGCCACAACCTGGCCTAGCCTGGCCTGGCCTGGCCTGGCCTGGCCACAACACAACCTGGCCTAGCCTGGCCTAGCCTGGCCTAGCCTAGCCTAACCTAACCTAGCCTAGCCTGGCCTGGCCTGGCCTGGCCTGGCCTGGCCTGGCCTGGCCTGGCCTGGCCTGGCCTGGCCTGGCCTGGCCTGGCCTGGCCTGGCCTGGCCTGGCCTGGCCTGGCCTGGCCTGGCCTGGCCTAGCCTGGCCTAGCCTAGCCTGGCCTGGCCTAGCCTGGCCTAGCCTGGCCTGGCCACAACCTGGCCTGGCCTGGCCTAGCCTGGCCTGGCCTGGCCTGGCCTGGCCTGGCCTGGCCTGGCCTAGCCTGGCCTGGCCTGGCCTGGCCTGGCCTGGCCTGGCCTGGCCTGGCCTGGCCTGGCCTGGCCTGGCCTGGCCTGGCCTGGCCTGGCCTGGCCTGGCCTGGCCTGGCCTAGCCTGGCCTAGCCTGGCCTGTGGCCATGTGTCTTTGGTGGTGTGGCATGCAGTTGTGTGTCAGGTTTGTGTCTTAAAGTAGTATTTGAGTAGTTAAATCATTTTAAAGTCTTCTTGCGCCGCTTTCAGGTCATTTTTCTCGTTTTGTCAGTTTTTAAGTTTTCTTAGTTACGTAATTATATTAGATTTATAAAGTTTTTATTTTCGTTAGTTTTCGTGTTGTTTTGCTCGATCGGTAGGTCCTGTCCACAACCGACGAATCAGCCGAAACCTGGAACAGAAACGCACAAAATTAGGAAAAAATCACAAATTTATAGCAAATGGGATTGTGGTGGTGGGATCTATTTTAAGGGGGTTGCCAATATCTTCGTGGTATAACGCCTAGTGTATGTCAAGTTTGTGTCTTAAAGTAGTATTTGAGTAGTTAAATCATTTTAAAGTCTTCTTGCGCCGCTTTCAGGTCATTTTTCTCGTTTTTGTCAGTTTTTTAAGTTTTCTTAGTTACGTAATTATATTAGATTTATAAAGTTTTTATTTTCGTTAGTTTTCGTGTTGTTTTGCTCGATCGGTAGGTCCCTGTCCACAACCGACGAATCAGCCGAGGCCTGGAACAGAGCCCTGGGATGGAAATCAGCCCGCCCTCTCAGTCTTCATTACTTAGGTAGATTTCACCCAGTCATAAAATATAAAATTCATATTCGACTAAAAATGATCGGAATACGCACACCAACAAAAAGGCCACCAAAGCCGCATGCGAGGACCTTCCGAAGGCAACATCTGTGGGCGATCTGGAAGACTTACACATGTCATTGCTAAAACAGAGGTCATCCTCACGAGCACCTGTGGTGGAGTGAAGTGTGGCAGTGCAGATTCAACCCTCCAGGCTCTAGAGGGTCGTTGTCAAGGTCCGCTGTTAACGATGGGTCTCTGGTTGAACAGAAACAATCAGGCAAGACTGGCACACTGGCGCTCCGCCAAAACAGAAGTTAGCGACCTCTCAGGATGCAAAAGGACCATAGATCATCAGCCTCGGAAGAGGCACAAAAGACAGAGGTGACCAAATATGCGGATCGCTTAACTGAGGCTCGGGCCTGCCTCCACAAAGCCAAGCTGAATTTGAACAATTCAAGAAATCTGAGGACTGATATAAAGACGGAGGTCACTCAGGCAATAGAGAGGCTCTATCAGCTGGTCAAGGAGGCAGAAAGACAGGAGTCCAGGGACAGAAAGGAAGGAAAAGGAGTTAGAAAGAAGACGAAAGATTCAGAAGGAAAAAGGGAGAAAAGAAAAGAAGAAACAGAAAGCATATTTTTAAGAAAACTAGAGGAACACGGGAAGCTTCTAGAAGAGAACAAGAAAGAAATGGAAAGAGTTAAAAAGCAAGAATTTAAAGAAGATAGAAGGTCATACGCAAGCGTGGCGGCTAAACCATCAACGAGATTACCTTCGGAGAATACAGCTATGCACTCAGTTGCGATCACCTCAAACGATGAGAAAGAGACAGGAGACCAAGTGCTGGACAGAATAAGGAAAGTAGTAAATGCCAAGGAAGAAGGACTAAAGATTGATAAAATCCGAAAAGCAAAAGATAGAAAAATTATAGTAGGATGTTGTACGCAGGATGAAATAAATAAGGTAAAAGAAAATATAATAAAGGCAGGAACCAATCTTAAAGTTGAAGAAATTAAAACAAAGATCCACTTATTATACTTAGAGACGTGATGCAATACAACAACGACGAGGATATTGTTATGGCTTTAAAGGTCCAAAACAAACATCTTTTAAAAGGACACTGCAGCGAGGAAAGCAAGAGAATTGAAGTTAAGTACAGGAAGAAAACAAGGAATCCGCTCACATCGCACGTAGTGCTGAAGGTCTCCCCGATATGGAATCGCCTTACACAAGCAGGGATAGTTCACGTTGATCTCCAGAGAGTGAGGGTAGAAGATCAATCCCCACTAATTCAGTGTTCACGATGCCTAGGATATGGGCACAGCAAGCGGCTATGCACGGAGACGATAGATGTGCAGCCACTGCGGAGGCCTGCATCCCAGAGCAGAGTGCACTGAAATGCTCTCTGGAGAAATGCCAACGTGCCGAAACTGTTCGAGGGCAAAATGGACAGGAGAGACCATAACGCGTTTAGCATGGACTGCCCTGTGAGAAGGAAATGGGAGTCACTTGCAAGGTCCACCGCAGCTTGTGCTAAGGTGGTCCCGAATCAAAGGCACCAAAACAACGTCGACCATCGATATCACGCGATCCAGGCAAACTTACAGAGGGTGAAGGCTGGCTACGGCCGAACTAATCACGGAAGCAGCCAGGCGCAAAATAATGTTCGCCATGATCCAGGAGCCTTATATAGGACGAATCAGGGAGATGAGGCAATATCCGGGGACAAGAACAGTACAATGCACTAGGAACCTTAATACCGAAAAGTGGTAAAGGCTGCCATTGTACTGTTCGACTGACACCATAGACGTCATCCAGTGTCCCAACCTTATGTCACTGAAAACATTGCTGTTGCCAGACTGAGGACAGGGCCTGGGAGATAGGGTGGTGTCTGTCTATCTAGAAGGAGACAAACCTATCGAACCATACCTGGACAAGATTAGAGCAGCCGTAAAAGGTATAGGAACTGGAAGCGTGATACTAGGTGGTGACGTAAACGCGTGGAGCACATGGTGGGGCAGTAGAGCAACAGATACCAGGGGTAGAAGTGGCGGCGGTCCTTGATGACATGGAGTTTCATATACTGAACACAGGGAACTGAGCCCACCTTGACACCTTCCGAGGAGGTAGGAGGTTCTCCAGCTGTGTAGATGTAACTACCTGCTCGACAAGTCTACTCGACAGGATAGATAACTGGAGACTGGCGGAAGATATATCCAGCTCGGACCACAAGGCGATTCTATTCGAAATAAATCTAACAAAATCAATAGGGAACAACATAGAGAGAACAACTAGAAAATACAATACTAAAAAGCAAACTGGAGTGAATTTAATGAAAACTAGCACATAAAATGGAAAAATAAAAACATAACTAGAACTGAGATAGCTAAAATAGAAAACAGTAATGAAATAGAAAGAATAATATCCGAATATACAGACACCATATTAGAAATTTGGCCGAAGACAATATACCCAAGTTGGGAAAGAAACACGAATAGAGATGCCTTGGTGGACTCGAGAACTAGACGAGCTTTAAAAAGAAGTTTTGAGGAAAAAAGAGGAGAATATCAAACGCCGCACCAGTCCGCCGAGAATGGGTTGTCGAACAATATCTCCAGGTTAAAGAGATACCAACTGGAAGCGAAAAAGGCTCGCACAGAAAGCTGGAAGGAGTTTTGTGGAAAACAACAAAAGAATCAATGTGGAGACAGGATATACAAGTGATTGTACTTGCTTTAGCAGGAACAGGAGGACATTCCTCTCATCCACAATAGCACAGTTTAGAAGGGGAAGAATCAGCCAAGGCTTTAGCTGAAGCATTTTATCCGGAGGATGAAGCTCAAGAAGATGAAGAGGAGCACAAACAAGTGCGGTCTGAAAAAAGTGAATAATACACAGGATAGAAGCATAACGGCCCTCCGTTTACAGGAAAAATTAGTCTCGACGTCAAGCTAGCGAAGAAGCTCCTGGTAGAGATGGTCTCACGGCGGCGGACATCTGTTTGGCGGCCATTACCCTAGACCCTGAACTGTTCTTGGCTTTAGCGAATAAAGTGCCTCAATTTTGCTTGCTTTCCCAAGAGGTGGAAAGAAGCAACAGTGGTCGCTTTAAGAAAACCAAATAAAGACGATTACGCACCCCAAGTCATACAGGCCGATTGGGCTATTGCCTGTATTAGGAAGATCGCGAAAAGATGATCATTCCGGAGGATCAGAATGGTACACCATACCCGAAACCAACAAGCGACAATACGGGTTTATACCACAGCGCAGTACCGAGGACTCCTATGACATGATACAGTTTATAAAAACAAAACTTAGTGATAAGAAATTAATGGTGCTGATATCATTAGACATAGAGGAGCATTAATACGTGGTGGCCAGCGATAAGGTGTAGATTAGCGGAGACCAATGTCCGGCAAACCTGAGGCGCCTGGTAGATAACTACCTTAAAGACAGGACAGTGCGAGTCAGGTATGCAGGAGCAGAATGGATCAGAGAGACTAGTAAGGGTGCGTGCAAGGATCGATAGGCGGACCAACATTTTGGAACCTATTACTAAACCCACTGTTGGGAGAGCTGGAAAAGCGAGGTGACTATTGTCAAGAAGCCTTCGCGGATGATGTGGTCCTGATTTTCTCTGGAGATTCGACAGTAGAAGTGCAAGAGCGGGCCAATGTAGCTCTCACGCATGTTCAGAAGTGGGGCACTAAGAATAAACTCAATTTCGCACCACATAAGACAAAGCCGTAGTGATACAAATAAGTTAAAATATGACTTACCACTTCTGAACATGTGCAATGAGAGTATAGAATTGTCCCGTGAAATCAAATACTTGGCCTCACAGTTGACGACAGGTTGACGTTCAATACGCACGTAAAGAACGTGTGCCGCAAGAACTCAAAACTTGTACAGTCAGCTGTCGAGGACCGCAAAGATTCATTGGGGCCTAAATCCCGAGATAATTAGGACCATATATACAGCTGTAGTGGAACCGGTAGTAACATACGCCGCAAGCGCATGGGCACCAGCAGCAGATAAAATAAAACACGAAAGCAGCTCGAGTTGGTACAGCGAGGATTCGTACAAAAATTATAAAGGCATATGAGCAGTATCCTAAACTCTGCACTACTGCTCGCTGGGCTTAGCTGCCTTAAGATCTGCGGATCCGAGAAGCAGCCGCACTTTATGAAGTGAAAAAGGTTACTCCTGCGAGTAGTGGGAGACCGCGAACTGGAGAGGCAGGTGGCCTTCGAGGAGACACTACATCCAGTGGATCAAGTAGGGCTGCAATTCACATGCTTTGGTGAAGGTCCACACAAATAGACCAGCAATCTACTCAGGACCATATTAGAATATATACAGACGGGAGTAAGATTGAAGGAAAAGTTGGAGCAGCATTATCCATCTGGAAGCATGACGCAGAAAGGAGTACCCATAAATTTAAGTTGGGAAACTTCTGCACCGTATATCAGGCGGAATTGCTGGCACTACTTGAGGCTACTAACTTTGCTCTCAAGACCAGGCACGAATGTGTAGCGTATACAGTGACTCCAGGTCTGCCTTACAAACGATCATTCAGAGCGATTCCTCCATCCCTAGCGATGAGTGCCAGGAAAAACATATACAGATTAGCAAAAGATGGTAAAATATTTAAACTTTTTTGGATTAAAGCACACGCAGGATTGGAGGGAAACGAAAGAGCAGATAAGCTGGCAAAAGAAGCAGCACAAAAAATTAAAACAAAACCGAAATATGAAAAAATGCCGATTTCATTCGTCAAGCGCCAGATTCGGTTAGATTCGATTGACGAATGGAATCGAAGATATAAAGAACAAAAAACAGGGTCCACAACTAAAGCCTTTTTCCCGGATGTAATTAAGAGGCGTACCTGTATTAAGAAAACCTGAATGAACACTGAGTGGTACAAGTGTTGACAGGGCACGGTGGGTTCTCCGAGTACTTGCATAGATTCAAATGCAAGGAGAGCTCTGCGTGCTCAGGGCGACGATAAGGTGGAAAGTGTGATCCACCTTATCACAGAATGTCCAATGTACAGCAGAGAGAGAATGGACATGGAGATAGAAATAGAAATAAAATAAGCAGAAATAATATACACGAAATTATTAGAAATAAGGAATCTAGGGATAAGTTTATCAGTTTTGTAAATACATAGCCAGCAAAGTAATAAATAAGAATAAATAATAGGTAGTAGTAAACAATAAGGAGACAAATCAATTATACACTGTACAGTACTATGTTAAGTTATATATACATATACACTTATATGTAATAATAATAAAAAGGTATAATAAATAGAAGAGTAGTAAATATAAGTTTATATCCTACCTATAGCGATAATAAAAAATTAGATATAGATATATGATAAGTACATAGATATTAAGGAAAATTGAAACTTTGTTATATATCAACGTAATAAAGAAGAAATGTTTATTTTAAAGTGGACATGTAAATATTAATAGTTTGACATATATGTAATGATTAAAAGCACAAAAAGTCCCTGACGATACATGTCAGGAATATACATGCGAGACACCCAAATATAGGTCACTAATATAAAAAAAAAAAAAAAAAAAAAAAAAAAAACCTAACCTAACCTAACCTAACCTAACCTAACCTAACCTAACCTAACCTAGCCTAACCTAACCTAGCCTAACCTAGCCTAACCTAGCCTAGCCCTAACCTAACCTAGCCTAACCTAACCTAACCTAACCTAACCCTAGCCTAACCTAGCCTAGCCTGGCCTGGCCTGGCCTGGCCTGGCCACAACCTGGCCTAGCCTGGCCTGGCCTAGCCTAGCCTAGCCTAGCCTAGCCTAGCCTAACCTAGCCTAACCTAACCCTAGCCTAACCTAGCCTAACCTAGCCTAACCTAGCCTAACCTAACCTAGCCTAACCTAACCTAGCCTAACCTAGCCTAACCTAACCTAACCTAGCCTAACCTAGCCTAACCTAACCTAGCCTAACCTAACCTTAACCTAACCTAACCTAGCCTAACCTAACCTAGCCTAGCCTGGCCTGGCCTAGCCTGGCCTAACAATGTGAGAGCAGCAGAGTGCGTGGGCCATGTGGTTGGGTGCCAGGTTCGCTCGATATCGGTATGACTGCGAACATAAAATAGAGCAACCCATCACAAAAGACAGTATTGCACAGATTGTGCAGAACGACGACTGTAGGGACCCATTCCTTAAATACTGCCATAAAATCATGTGCTTGGCGGCCAAGGCAAACGGGTCCACTGTAGTTTGATCAAAGCGCCATAGAAACAAAACTGCTATCGGATCCATGGTGGATAGGCACTAGTGGACAGTTTCCTGGTCGCAAAACCCTAATAAATTACCTTGCTAAACTCAACTAATTCAATTATATATTATTAATAATCAATTCAACCTACCAATATTATATGTTAATCGTCAGAATATTAAATAATTCATCATTCTACTACTCTATTATTATTATTGTTAATTTTGATTGTTACTGACTTTTGATCATTGACATCTAACTCTAATTGTAATTTTATTCCAATTAAATAGTGAATCGGAAATCATCAGAATGTTAAATAATTTGTTAATCAATTTCTTTTATTATTATTAATTTTGATTATCACATCCTTTCACTTACATCTAACTTTAATTACAATGTTATTTTAATTAAATAGTAAAATCCAACTAAAAATAAATTATTAAATACTTTCAATTTGAACGCAAATGTATAAAAATTGTAATGTAAAGACTATTATAAAACAAATATGCATTGAATTGTAAAGCATATAAATTGTAATGGCTGAGGGTACTGATGCCAGTTCACTGCATGGAACAATTGAACATGAAAACCCGGATGCCAACTATAAATATTATAATTCTTTGTTAATATCACAACGTCGGCGGGGACCAATTTAATCTTTTATATATATATATATAAAAAAAAAAAAAATAAAAAATAAAAAAAAAAAAAAAAAAAAAAAATAAAAAAAAAAAAAAAATTAATTAAAATAAATATAAACCCATGAAAACTAATTTTCCCAAGTGTTAATCCCCTAGAATTAAAAGATGCTGCATAATAATAGCAACCAGAGCCAGCGAGAGACCCCCAAAAGTGGGGTCAAAAAAAAAAAAACCTAACCTAACCTAGCCTAGCCTAACCTAACCTAACTAACCTAACCTAACCTAACCTAACTCAACCTAACCTAGCCTAGCCTAGCCTAGCCTAACCTAGCCTAGCCTAGCCTAGCCTAACCTAGCCTAGCCTAACCTAACCTAACCTAACCTAGCCTAACCTAACCTAACTCAACCTAACCTAGCCTAGCCTAGCCTAACCTAGCCTAACCTAGCCTAGCCTAGCCTAGCCTAACCTAACCTAACCTAACCCAACCTAACCCAACCTAACCTAACCTAACCTAACCTAGCCTAACCTAACCTAGCCTGGCCTGGCCTGGCCTAGCCTAGCCTAGCCTAGCCTAACCTAGCCTAACCTGGCCTAACCTAACCCAACCTAACCTAACCTAACCTAGCCTAACACAACCTAGCCTAACCTAACCTAACCCAACCTAACCTAACCTAGCCTAACACAACCTAACCTAACCTAACCTAACCTAACCTTAACCTAACCTAACCCAACCTAACCTAACCTAACCTAACCTAACCTAACCCAACCCAACCCAACCCAACCCAACTCCAACCTAACCTAACCTAACCTAACTCTAACCTAACCTAACCTAACCTAACCTAACCTAACCTAACCTAACCTAACCTAACCTAACCTAACCTAACTCTAACCTAACCTAACCTAACCTAACCTAACCTAACCTTAACCCAACCTAACCTAACCTAACCTAACCTAACCTAACCTAACCTAACCTAACCCAACTCCAACCTAACCCAACCCAACTCCAACCTAACCCAACCTAACCCAATCCCAATCCCAACCTAACCTAACCTAACCTAACCTAACCTAACCTAACCTAACCTAACCTAACCTAACCTTAACCTAACCTAACCTAACCTAACCTAACCCAACCTAACCTAACTCCAACCTAACCTAACCTTAACCCAACCTAACCTAACCTTAACCTAACCTAACCTAACTAACCTAACCTAACCCAACTCTAACCTAACCTAACCTAACCTAACCCAATCCCAACCTAACCTAACCTAACCTAACCTAACCTAACCTAACCTAACCTAACCTAACCTAACCCAATCCCAACCTAACCTAACCCAACCTAACCTAACCTTAACCTAACCAGTCTCGCGCTCGCACCCCGCCCCGTACGCAGCGTTACTGAAGCGCCCTCCGTGTTTAAAATCACGAAAGTGGGTAATGTTTAGTGAAAACAGACGTATTATATATTAAAAGACGCAGAAAAGTGTGAACAATGTGATGGTGTAGTTTTTATTAACAATTTATTTACTTTTAAACCCATTTTGGGTGAAAAACAGTTTTTAAAACAATAATTGTGCGGAGTTGAAAACTTCAAACGCGTGCGGCACTCGATCTGTCGCGATGACCCCCCTATATTTTTTGTGTTCTGGATAGACCACCTACCTATCCTTCTGTGTGTCAAATTTCAGATTTTTCTGAACAATAGTTTTTAAGTTACAGACTATTTTTCGTTAATAGGACCCTAAAGTTTACGTAATTTTAAATCTTCTTAAGACTTTTTTGTTTATTAATATTAGTGTTTAATTCTAGTTTTAAAGTGCAGTGAGGACACAAAAAATAGTTTTTATTATAAAACTTTTTACATTAGGCCGCTCTCCCCCTCAAATTAATGCTTTTAAGCGATAACGATGTCGAGTAAGACGACAGCAGCGGATAACCTCTCCCCCGCCCTACCGGCGGGGGTGGAGGAAGTCTGCGATGTAGACACCTTTTTAAGCGTTGTCTACAAACTAACTGAATGCATCAACAAAGCCGTGACTGAGGGTAAATCGGTCACGGCAGCAAACAAGCGTCTTATTACTTTGGCCGCGACGGAGATTCGTCGCTGCGGCCAATAAGCTGGCGAGCATCACTCCTGATGCAGAAACCACACCTGCGCTCACACCCATCGACAGCGACCTAAAGGCTGACATCGTGGCCTGCGTGCGTGACGAGATGGCCAAGTTCAAGGGGCAGATCTCAGCGCAGCTCCAGCAGACTCGGTCCACGTCATACGCTCAGGCCGCAATGACCGGCCGCACTCCAGCGACTCAGGGCGGCGGCGCCACAGCTGGGCCACGCCTGCACCACCACTCTGCGACTAAGCCCGCCATCATCGTGAGCACGGTGGCGGAAACTAAAACCAGGCAAGAGGTGATACAAGCCTTCAAGAAGAGCATTACGTACCGCGAATCCTCTTACGCACCGGCACGCATCCAAGCTGTGTCGAATAATAAATTGCGGATCGAATTCGATACTACGACTCAGAGGGATGATACGTTACAGCGGTTAAAAGAGCGATCAGAAATTAAGGCTGAACCTGTCCGCAGACTTAGGCCCATGATAATTATGAAAGGCATCTCAAAAGACACTCCTGCGGAAGATCTCGTCGCCATCATAAAGTTCAAAACACTGAACTCGGCGAGATAATCGGCAGTGAACAGGATAATTTAAAACTACGCTTCAAGCGAAACAATAAGAACCAAAATTTATACAACGCTGTTCTATCAGCGGAACCGAAGGTGTACAGAAAATGGTGGATATGGCAAGGATTGCCGTAGACCATCAGAAGATCCACGTTGCCAGCTTCTCTCCATTCCTCCAGTGCCATAAATGCCTTCAATTCGGGCATATGCGTTCCCACTGTACAGCGGTCGTGAGCCCTGCTCCCATTGTTCAAGCACCGACCATCAAGTCGCTGAGTGCCCAAGCAAAGACACTCCAAATACAGCGAAATGTTTTAATTGTGTTGCGCATAATGAAAGTTCAAAACAAAAATGATATAAATCACACCGCGAACTCAATGTCCTGCCTACGCTTGCGAGCCATGAGAGAGAGTTTCATGCAAAATATATTTACGGAGCGTAGCTCCTCTCTCTCACGGTCAGCGATGATTGGAGCAGTTTGTCAATTTTTAAATCTAAATTATTTACCATTTTAATATAACTGTCAAATACTATTTTTATATTTACGTGTCATTTCATTCATCATTCATTAAATTGCCTCAATCAATTAACCATATTAAATTTAGAACATGCACGTGCCGCCGCCCTTCCCGGGATGCGAACGGTGCACCGTGTATAACGGCTAGCACCGCTGAGCATGCGGGAGCGGCCACGGCACTGTTTAAATTTTTAATTGTTTATATTTTTGCTTTCACAACCGACGGTGCGCTGCGTCGCCCCCGCCCCGCCCCGCTCCCCGCGCATTCCGCGAAGGGACCGGGGCCTCAAGCGGTGTCTATTTTTAGATGCGGCGACGCGGTTCAATTGTTTATGTTTTCGTAGTAATAATTTCTTTCTTTTTGTTATAACTTTTCGAAATCCTAAAATCAGTCTAGCTTTAAGAACTTAGTACTAACATAGAATAGATACTTGTACACAAAAGAATAGTTGTTGGTCTTTTTTTGCTGTATATAATGTTGTCATATATTTACGTTTATTTTCTTTTACGATCATGCTATTTTTCTTTTATTAAATTATATTAGGCCAGCTTTGCAAGCATTCGATTAATTAATCAAGTTAAATTTGTATCTAATTACGTGCCGCCGCCCTTCCCGGGTTGCGAACGGTGCATCGTATCCCATGGCGAGCACCGCTGAGCATTGCGGGATCGGCCACGGCACAGTTTAAACTTTTAATCGTTCCGCCTTAATTTGTTGTTATTCCTACTTTCACAACGATGGCGTGCTGTGTCGCCCCCGCCTCGCCCCGCTCCCCGCGCCCGCCGCAAAGGGACCGGGGCCGCAAGCGATGTCTATTTTAAGATGCGGCGACGCATTCCTATTGTTAATTTTTTGTAGTTATTATTTCTTTTTCGTAATTCTTTTACAAATTCCTA
The DNA here is from genome assembly GCA_029286865.1 of Teinopalpus imperialis. Taxonomy (NCBI): domain Eukaryota; kingdom Metazoa; phylum Arthropoda; class Insecta; order Lepidoptera; family Papilionidae; genus Teinopalpus; species Teinopalpus imperialis. Next base: position 110,665 of record JAGSMU010000082.1, on the reverse strand, counting down.
AGATAGGTCTAGCTTTAAGTAATTAACACTAATTTAGTATAGGTACCAGTATACAAATAAATAATTGTTCTTTTACATTATATAATGTCGTCATATATTTATGTTTATTTTCTTTTTCTATTTATCATCTATTAAATTGTAGTAGTTAATTATGTCAAACTCGTGTTCAAGATATGGCATATGCCGCTGACATTCCCGGCTGCGAACGACGCCCGTATTCTACTGCGAGCATCGCCGCTCGGGAGTGGCTGTGGCATGGTTTAAATTGCCCATCGCTCCTTACTACTTGTTCCAATTCTATTGTTGCGACTGTTAGCGCTACCGCGCCTGTCCTGCTCCCCGCGCATGACGCGTCGGGACCGTGACCTTCAAGCGGCGTTTAATTTTTAGATACGGCGACGTAGTTCAATAGTCTAAGTTATCGTAGTAATTATTTCTTTTTCTTTAGTAACTCTTTTTCTAAATCCTAATTTTAAGGTCTAGCTTTAAGGAATTAGCACTAATATAGAATAGATACTTGTATACATATAACTGCTCTTTTTGCATTATATAATGTTGTTATATACTTATGTTTATTCTTACGATCATACAATCTATCATTTATTAAACTACAGTAGGCCATCTTTGTAAAATATTTCAATCAATTAAGCATTTAAATTTGAGTTTCATATTGTGCCGCCGCCCTTCCCGGGTTGCGAACAGTGCATCGCATCTGACTGCGAGCACCGCTGAGCGTGCGGGAGCGGCCTCGGCACATTTTAAAAAATTTTAATTTGTATAAATTTGTTCCCAATAAATCGACAGAGCACTGTGCCTCTGCGCCGCGCCTCGCTCCTGAGCGTGCGCCGGCGGCGGAGAAAGCGTGGCCTTTGTTACGCCGGGTCTATTTTTAGCCACTGTGAAGCACTTGCATGTGTGCGTTTAATTTCTTGTTTAAGGAGTTTTGTATTATATTATTCGTTGCTCGCATGCATCTTTACTTTTACTTTATATATTCTATGTAAAATTATAGTGTAAGAATAGGTTAAAACATTTGATTTAATATTTGTAAATGTAATTAATATTTAAGATAGGAAACTTTCTGTGTTAGTAATAAGAACATTTAATCGAGCGTCTCGAGACTCGAGCCTCCGGGAAATGCGGCTTCAATAGAAGTCGTATTCCTCATTTCAGCGATACAATTATTTTCTTTATTCGAGACAAACTTATATATATACTTGCTTATTCTATAATTAAATCTTAACTGTACAGTAATTCTGTATGGTTTATAGTATGAGACTAGGTAGTACAACCTGTATCCATTAGCAGTTGTACAACCTACGTCACCATGAATCAATAGTTAATATTTTATTTTTACGTAATTACTGCAAAAACAAATTTTATTATACACGTATAGAAATTAGTAATAAACGGCCATCGGGGAAAGTAAAAAATCCCTCGGTGGAATATATGGGATATGGTAAATCTAGGCAGAAACGTATCAAATAGCGTTCTGCCAGCAAACATACTCCCCAAACAAGCGAAGCAAATAGTTAATTTCACATATACACATATTATCCAATAAGAATTAAAATGTTCCAATACGATTAATCATAAGAGTAAGAAAAAAAAAAAAAAAACCTAACCTAACCTAACCTAACTCAACCTAACCTAACCTTAACCTAACCTAACCTAACCTAACCTAACCTAACCTAACCTAACCTAACCTTAACCTAATCCCAACCTAACCTAACCTAACCTAACCTAACTCCAACTCCAACCTAACCTAACCTAACCTAACCTAACCTAACCTAACCTAACCTAACCTAACCTAACCTAACCTAACCTAACCTAACCTAACCTAACCTAACCTAACCTAACCCAACCCAACCTAACCTAACCCAACCTAACCCAACCTAACCTAACCCAACCCAACCTAACCCAATCCCAACCTAACCCAACCTAACCTAACCTAACCCAACTCTAACCTAACCTAACCCAACTCCAACCTAACCTAACCCAACCCAACCTAACCTAACCTAACCCAACCCAACCTAACCCAACCTAACCTAACCTAACCTAACTCCAACCTAACCTAACCTAACCTAACCTAACCTAACCCAACCTAACCTAACCTAACCTAACCTAACTCCAACCTAACCTAACCTAACCTAACCATTGAGGGAAACGAAAGAGCAGACATGCTGGCAAAAGAGGCAGCGCTGAAACTTAAACGACGATCAGACTATGATAAAGTCCTGGTCTCATTCGTCAAACGACAAATCCGCTTGGAATCGCTTGAGGAATGGAACCGGCGATATAAAGAGGAGAAAACGGGTCCACAACAAAGATCTTTTTTTCCAGACGCAATCGAAGCGTACCCTGTAGTTAGGACGCTACAGATGAACTCTCTGACAACACAAGTGATGACAGGGCACGGCGGGTTCTCTGAGTACTTGCACAGATTCAAGTGCAAGGAGAGTGCTGTGTGCGCCTAGACGATGAGAAGGTGGAAAGTGTGATCCACCTTATCACAGAATGTCCCATATACAGCAGAGAGCGAATGGATATGGAGATAGAACTAGATATAAAAATTTGTATAAATAATATACATAAAATTTTAGGAAATAAGGAATCTAGGATAAATTTATTAGTTTCTGTAAATATATAGCCAGCAAGGTAATAAGTAAGAACAAATAAGGTGTGTAAACAATACGGAGACAGATATATTATATACTGTATTCTACTATGTTTATTTCTACATACATTAAGTTTATATATATACATATGAAGAAGTACAATTAATAGATTTAAAAAAAAAAAAAAAAAAAAAAAAAAAAAAAAAAAAAAAAAAAAAAAAAAAAAAAAAAAAAAATGTAAATAAAAAATAATAGAAATAGAATAATAGTAAATATATAGTTATAATATATAGATATAAGGTTAAAAAGATGTAGATATATGATAGGTACATAGATAATAAGGTAAGATGCAAATTTGTAAAATGAAAAGTAAAAAAAAAGATATTATATAAAAGGCAATAATGAAGAAACGTATATTTTAAAGATGATTAAAAATAAAATTATATACACAGATAATAAACATTTATTAAATGCACACAAAAGTCCCTGAGTACTCATGTCAGGGAATATATTAGCGAGACCCTCAGAAATGGGGTCATTACAAAAAAAAAAAAAAAAAAAAAAAAAAAAAAAAAAAAAAAAAAAAAAAAAACCTAACCTAACCTAACTCCAACTCTAACCTAACTTAACCTAACCTAACTTAACTCAACTCTAACCTTAACCTAACTCTAACCTAACTCTAACCTAACCTAACTCTAACTTAAATCCCAACTCTAACCTAACTCTAACTCTAACCTAACTCTAACCTAACTCTAACTCTAACTCTAACTCCAACTTAACCTAACTCTAACTCTAACTTAACTCTAACCTAACCTAACTCTAACTCTAACCTAACTCTAACTCTAACTCTAACTTAACTCTAACTCTAACTCTAACTCTTAACTTAACCTAACTCAACTTAACTCTAACTCTAACTTAACCTAACTCTAACTCTACTCTAACTCTACTCTAACTCTACTCTAACTCTACTCTAACTCTACTCTAACTCTACTCTAACTCTACTCTAACTCTAACTTAACTCTAACCTAACTCTAACCTAACTCTAACTCCAACTTAACCTAACTCTAACTCTAACTCTAACTCTTAACCTAACTCTAACTTAACTCCCAACTTAACCTAACTCTAACCTAACCTAACTTAACCTAACTCCAATCCTAACTCTAACCTAACTTAACTCCCAACTCTAACTCTAACTCTTAACTCTAACTCAACTCTAACCTAACTCTAACCTAACCTAACCTTAACTCTAACTCCCAACTCTAACTTAACTCTAACCTAACCTAACCCAACTCTAACCTAACTCCAACTCTTAACCTAACCTAACCTAACCTAACTCCAACTTAACCTAACTTAACCTAACTTAACCTAACCTAACCTAACCTAACTCCAACTCTTAACCTAACTCTAATCCTAACTCTAACCTAATCCCAACCTAACTCTAACTCTTAACTCTTAACTTAACCTAACTCTTAACTTAACCTAACCTAACTTAACTCTAACCTAACTCTAACTCTAACTCTAACTCCAACCTAACTCTAACTCTTAACCTTAACTCCAACTCTAACTTAACCTAACCTAACCTAACCTAACTTAACCTAACTCTAACTCTTAACCTAACTCTTAACCTAACCTAACTCTAACTCTTAAATCCCAACTCTAACCTAACTCCAACTCTTAACCTAATCCCAACTCTTAACCTAACCTAATCCTAACCTAACCTAACCTAACTCTAACCTAACTCTAACCTAACCTAACCTAACCTAACCTAACTCCAACCTAACCTAACTCCAACTCTAACTCTTAACCTAACTTCCAACTCTAACCTAACCTAACCTAACCTAACTCCAACCTAACTCCAACTTAACCTAACTCTAATCCTAACCTAACCTAACCTAACCTAACTCTAACCTAACCTTAACCTAACCTAACCTAATCCTAACTCTAACCTAACCTAACCTAACCTAACTTAACCTAACCTAACCTAACCTAACCTAACCTAACCTAACCTAACCTAACCTAACTCTAACCTAACTCCAACTCTAACCTAACTCCAACTCTAACCTAACCCAACTCTAACCTAACCTAATCCTAACCTAACCTAACCTAACTTCCAACCTAACCTAACCTAACTCTAACCTAACCTAACCTAACCTAACCTAACCTAACCTAACCTAACCCAACCTAACCTAACCTAACCTAACCTTAACCTAACCTAACCTAACCTAACTCTAACTTAACCTAACCTTAACCTAACCTAACCTAACCTAACCTAATCCCAACCTAACTCCAATCCTAACCTAACCTTAATCCCAACCTAACCTAACCTAACCTAACTCTTAACCTAACCTAACCTAACTAACCTAACCTTAACTCCAACCTAACCTAACCTTAACCTAACCTAATCCCAACCTAACCTAACCTAACCTAACCTAACCTAACCTAACCTAACTCTTAACTCCAACCTAACCTAACCTAACCTAACCTAACCTAACCTAACCTAACCTAACTCCAACCTAACCTAACCTAACCTAACCTAACCTAATCCCAACTTAACCTAACCTAACCTAACTCCAACTCCAACCTAACCCAACTCCAACTCTAACCTAATCCCAACCTAACCTAACCTAACTCCAACTCTAACCTAACCTAATCCTAACCTAACCTTAACCTAACCTAACCTAACCTAACCTAACCTAACCTTAACCTAACCTAACTCTAACCTAACCTAACCTAACCTAACCTAACCTAACTCAACCTAACCTAACCTAACTCCAATCCCAACCTAACCTAACCTAACTCTAACCTAACCTAACCTAACCTAACCTTAACCTAACTCTTAACTCCAACCTAACCTAACCTAACCTAACCAACCTAACCTAACCTAACCCAACCTAACCTAACCTAACCTAACCTAACCTAACCTAACCTTAACTCAACCTAACCTAACCTAACCTAACCTAACCTAACCTAACCTAACCTAACTCTAACCTAACCTTAACCCAACTCCAACCTAACTCTAACCCCAACCTAACCTAACCTAATCCCAACCTAACCTAACCTAACCTAACCTAACCTAACTCTAACCTAACCTAATCCCAACCCAACTCCAACTCAACCTAACCTAACCTAACCTAACCTAACCTAACCTAACCTAACCTAACCTAACCTAACCTAACCTAACCTTAACCTAACCTAACCTTAACCTAACCTAACCTAACCTAACCTAACCTAACCTAACCTAACCTAACCTAACCTTAACCTAACCTAACCTAACCTAACTCCAACCTAACCTAACCTAACCTAACCTAACCTAACTCAACCTAACCTAACCTAACCTAACCTAACTCCAACCTAACCTAACCTTAACCTAACCTAACTCCAACCTAACCTAACCTAACTCCAACCTTAACCTAACCTAACCCAACCTAACCTAACCTAACTCCAACCTTAACCTAACCCAATCCCAACTCCAACCTAACCTAACCTAACCTAACCTAACCTAACCTAACCTAACCAATTAATTAGCTTAAGTTTTATTGTGACCCTTTACATCCGTCTTTTAACTAGGTTTTTACGACCTTTATATTATTGACGTTAATTAATATTATTGACATTAATTTACCCCCATATAAAATGTTGCGCTCACCGGTGGGTAACAAAAAACCTACGGAACAAACCCAGTCAGCTAGCCAGCCAAATCCAACTACCACGGAACTTTTAAATAAGACAGTGACAGTAAGGAGAAGCGTGGGTGAAATCGAAGCCTGCCTGAGAACCCCAGCCCGACAGACCAAAGTACACGAGCAAGGTCGCCGAAGCGAAGGCCTGCGTACAGAAGGTCAAACCCAACTGGGGCATCCTGTAATACGAAAAAGAGATTGTCACTGAAGTGCTAAGGTGGTAGACTGACTGTACCAGATGGTTAAGGAGTCCGTAGGGGCCCCTGCCGACTGGTAGAGCCGAGAGGAAAGAAGAGATGAGACAGTGAATGGAAAAGAAAGACTACAAAGAGAAGAATGAGAGAGCCGTCCTGACCAAATGGAAATTATTGGAAAACTAGAGGAAAACAACAAGATTCTGATGGAAAACAAAGAAAAACTGGAGACTAGCCTCGTTGATGGAGTGCACGACCACCATCGCAAAAGCGAGATATGCGAGCAGTGCTTCGGTTGGAACTCTAAGAGACTCCCTGAAGCAAGGGCCCTGCATTCGGTGGTGGTGTCCTCCAGCAACGAACAGGAGACAGGGATGAAGTCATTCAGAGGATTAGGGAAACGGTAGAGGCCAAGGATGGATGGGTAAGAGTTGAAAGAGTAAGGAAGGTGAAAGATAGGAAAGTGATTGTAGGGTGCATCAGAGGAGGAAAGGAGAAGGTAAAAAGGAGATTAAAAGGAAACCCGGAATTGAAAGTGGATGATGTGAGGAACAAGGACCCTCTATTAAATTTCAAAGACGTGCTAAGCTACAATGACGATAAGGAGGTCATAAAGGCCCTTAAAAATCAAAACAGGCACGTCTTTGACAAAATAGAGGAGAACGGAATGAGATTAGAAGTTTTGTACAGGAGAAGAGCAAGGAACGCCCACCAATGCCACATCATAGCCAGGGTGTCGCCCAAGGTGTGGGCCGGCTTCCTAGAGGAAGGGGATAGCCTATATAGACCTACAAAGGGTCAAAGTGGCGGACGAGTCCCCATTGGTGCAGTGCTTGTGCTGTCTAGGGTACGGGCACACGAGGAAGTACTGTAGAGAAGAGGAAGAAAGTTGCAGCCACTGTGGAGGTCCTCACAAGAGGATCGACTGCCAACAGAGGCTGCAGGGAGAGCCCCCGCGGTGTTGCAACTGCTCACGCGCGGGGTTAGACAGCGCAGAGCACAGTACCTATGGAGACGATTGCCCGATCCGAAGGAAATGGGACAGCCTGGCTAGGTCAACAGTGGCATACTGCTAAGGTGTTGGAGGGCAGCGCCGCAAATTTCCAGTACAGATTTTTACAGGCCAACCTTCAGCGGAGCAAGCTAGCCACCGACGAGTTAATGCTTGAAGCTACCAAGAGGAAAGTATGCGTGGCGTTGCTGCAAGAGCCCTATGTGGGAGGGGTGAATAGAATGAAGGACTACCGAAGGGTGAGGATTTTCCAGGGAGAGGTCGCGGATAAACGGACGGTCAAATCAGCCATCGCCATCTTTGACGCCGACCTCGATGTAGTGCAGTACCCAGCACTTACCACCACAAACATTACCGTGGTCGGCATACGCACCAGCGCCTGGGAAATCCACGTAGTTTCCTTCTACTTCGAGCCAGACCAACCCATAGGCCCTACCTTGACCATCTTATGAAGATAGGAGGAAGTCTGGGTACACATAGGATGATCATAGGCGGCGACGCAAACGCCAAATGCCCGTGGTGGGGTGGCACGGCCGAAAACCCGCGGGGGGTTGAAATGTCCGATCTGCTGGAAAGCATGAGTATGCAAGTGCTCAACAGCGGTGACGTCCCCACCTTCGACACGATTCGTGGAGGAAAAAGGTACACGAGCTACGTGGAT